>VWZE01002132.1:126378-189689 GCA_013396675.1 Eubucco bourcierii | reverse complement strand
CCAGATCCCTTTCTGTTTGGCTGCTCTCCAGCCACTCCGACCCCAACTTGTAGCTCTGCATGGACATCTTTTCTGAAATTCAGTATGATTGCTTCTGCTATCACATCCTACTAAAGTTACTGTTCAAAACTCATGGGAATTTCAAGTTTTTCCATCTACTTCACAGTCTTTGGGACAGCTTTTTGAAAGAGGATCCCAGGGACAGTAACTTTACCAGGCATTCTGTATAAAAGTAGCATGGCAATGCAGGCCCCTTCAAACACTACATCATGTCACTGAGATAGAGCAACTGCATCTTATGTTTATGATAGCTTATGGCATAAACAAAATTTTCAGCTGAATTACAGACCAATACTTGCTTCAATATTTTCTCTTATCTTGCATTTATGATTTTGCACCATTTTCTTATACCACTGAAGTGTAAATTTCATGAATAAATTCTATTATCTCTGCAAGTTCACTGATTAAAAAAAGGAGCACATATATGGTTTCAAAATAGTTAAATTCATTCTTCTCACACATCATGAGCTGCATGAGTAATCCATACTTGATAACTTAACAGTAAATTTATAGTTTTAAGGTGACTTTTAGAAATAGTCCTCTAAGATATTTGCAGCTGCCAGATGAATTTTTTTGGGGGGGGATATTTGCACACATAGGTGATATAAAACCCATTTCTTCTGAGTCTGTGCAAGCATTCAATATTGGCATTGTGGGTCTGATGACATTGCTGATTGTCTTTGGTCTCTCTCATTAGACTCTTACCCACAGCCCCTCCTCATCCCCTGCAAACATAAACAGACTTAATACATTTTGCTGCCTGTGTGGTGGTAGTTGAGTCTTTGAATCTCATTCAGAAGTAGATCTGGTAGAACGTCAGAGATTCAGGACCGCCCTCATATATCCCATTACACAGTTGTTAAAAAATATAGAATTCTAAGTTCTATTTTGTTTAGGTTGATTCTCTCAATTTCATGATTGCGTTTCTTTTGCGAACGCCATCCTTCCCCGTAAATCATTCCCTTTCTTTCCTAGCATTTACTGTTTCAATATTTTTACAGTAAACAATCCTACCTACTTCTCAGCCATTTTTTTTGTACACTAAACATAGACCAATCCATATCATTTTAACAATTTCTCTAATCACCTAGTTGAGATCAAATTTCTCTCTTGATTACTAGTCATAACTTTTATTTCAGATGAAATTTTAACATTTCTGTGCTGGTTTGAGGCTAATTGGAATATTTTAATAGAGAAAATTACACTCTAGGCTGTGACAGGAAAACATGCTGATGTCTACTTCACTCATAGGCTTGCTGAGATGCTTGGGTAAAGAACTAAAAAACATTAGATAAGGCACTTCACAACCTGTCTCTGGGGGCACAGCATCTCAGGTGGTCTAGCTTCTGACTCCTCTTTGCAGATTAATCTTCACTAACCACTTTTCTTCTAACTCCCCTGGCCGATCCTCCTAATTCACCTTGTGTGTAAGGCAAACTTTGGGGTAAGGTACAGGGGTGGGGAGAAGGTGGAAGGGTGGTTGGGAGCCCCTCCTGGGGACTCTGATTCCTGGGAGGGGAGTTGTGTTTCTGTATTACCTTTAACTTGTATATTTCTGTAAATATTCCTGTATACAGTGTATATATCTGCTTGTATATTGTGCTGAACTGTAAATAGAGCTTCATCTCTTAACTTCCAGTTGGCTGAGTTCTAGTCTGGGTCATTTTACAAAGGGAGGGGGGGGGGTTGGGGCGGTGAACTCCCACACCATCACAATTTCTTTGCAAAAGAATAACACTCCCCAGTCTTTAAATTCTCTGCTTGAGACACAGTAAATGAATGGTATTTATTTTTTCACAGCTGCATAACATTGAAGACCCATATGGTTATCAATGACACATCTAATAGAGATAATAGATGGGTGCAGTTCCATGTTTTAATTGATCTGATGACAGAGTTATCTTAAGAGATTTCTACCATTCCAGACTTTTTTTTTTGTTGGTTGGTTGTTTCATTTTGTTTTGTTTCTTCTTTTCTTTTCTTTTCTTTTGTTGTTGATGCTTTGGTGGTTTTGTGGGTTTGGATATTTTTTCCCCAGTAATGCTGTCACAGACATTTTGCTTCACGCTTCTGTTTCAGACCATTTGCTGCCAAACATTTTTTCATTTTAAATAACTTTCCCAAATATTGTTGTGTTGGGTTTTTTTTCCTCTGAATCTTTGCTTCTGTTATATCCTTGGTTCATCCAAGTCTTTTCCCCCTTTCTGTGGTTTCTACATAATGAGCTCTCAATTTGCTATAAAATTTCTTCCAACTTGTCCTTCAGCATTGACATGTCTACTTCACATTTTTACATTTTGTCACATTCCTTGGTGGATTTGAGAATGCTCTTCCATCTGACATTAACAGTCACCCCAATATCAGAATAAGTTGTAATTCTATTCCAACAGTTTTAAAGAAAACACCAAGCCATACCTCTCCCAAAATCTTTATTTCAGGAATTTCACTAGTAATCTCACTTCAGGACAGTAGATCCTATGTCAGCAAAAATGTCTCTCTCTCTTTGCCCTCTTCATTATCTAAGTTATAGTTCCTTTATTAATCTTTCCCATTTCATTTTCATGTGGCACTACAGAAATGCTCTTGGGAAGTCAACCCACATACACGGATTTTCTCAGAAACTGAGCAACTAAGGAGAAAGACAATCAGGAATACCACTGAGTAAGATTTACTGGAAAGGCATTATCTTCATGTGATTCAAGAAAATGCTCACATTTATTATTTATTATTACATCTTTATTGTCTGGCCTGGCCAACTAAATGAGTTTGACAGAACAACCTCTTCCCACACAATTTACAATGTTTTCTGTTTCCAAGCATTTTTTGAGCCAGCAGTGTGCACTTGCAACCCAGAAAATCAACCAGATCCTGGGCTGCACCAGGAGAAGTGTGACCAGCAGGTCGAGGGAGATGATTCTCCCCCTCTACTCTGCTCTGTTGAGACCCCGCTTGGAATACTGCATCCAGTTCTGGAGCTCCTATTACAAGAGGGATGTGGATGTGCTGGAACATGTCCAGAGAAGGGTCATGAGGATGATCAGAGGGCTGGAGGACCTCTCCTATGAGGACAGACTGAAAGAGTTGAGATCGTTCAGTCTGGAGAGGAGGAGGCTCCAAGGTGACCTTCTTGTGGTCTTCCAGTATCTGAAGGGGACCTACAAAAAAACTGGGAAGGGACTTTTTAGGCTACTAAGTTCTTCGCCATGAGAGTGGTGAGAGCCTGGAACAGGTTGTCCAGGGAGGTGGTTGAGGGCCCATTCCTGGAGGAGTTTAAGGTCAGGCTGGATGAGGTTCTGGCCAGCCTGATCTAGGGTAGGGTGTCCCTGCCCATGGCAGGGGAGTTGGATCTAGGTGATCCTTGTGGTTCCTTCCAACCCTGACTGATTCCATGATTCTATGATATTTTGTTCCTGGAACTAGACCTGTGAACACCCTGCACACTAGGTGGTTACTTAAAATAACATGATATCAACATGAGCTAAACAATGACCGCAGTGAAAACGAGCTGCTTCTCTCATGAGCAAATTGCTAAATTATATTCATTAAATTTTGGGAAAATAACAGCCTTCACAGGACAGTTTTAAGAGCAATCAACAGCAATACCACTTTCTTAGGGCTCTGAACACATGTTAAGCTTTATTGGTCTTGGTTTCATTTCCCTTTAGGCATACAGTTATCCACAGGGCCAAGAGTTTCCTTCTAAACTCTTGACTTTACTCACAGAATCTACAGCTATTCATTAGCCTGTGGTTATATCTTCCATCTTTAATACATTTTGCAGAAGATAGAATAAAATGTCTACACAGCAGTATAACTTACTTAACAAACATGCCTGGAGACAGTGTGAACAGAAAGATATTTAAGTGAGATGATATGTGGACAAATGGGTAAACATTTGACTACTTGATTGTCAGAGCTCATAGCATGTTTTATCAGGGAAGAATCTCTCTCAGTAGCTGACAGGAACTGTCAGAAACATGCTGCATTTTACATCTGATATCTTAATAATGATCATAGCCTAGTTGAAGCCCTATCAAAGTTTAGAGCAGTCAGACAAATACTTCCTTGTCCTGGTTTCAACTGCAATTGTTATTTTTCCTTCCTAGTAGCTGGTATAGTGTTGTGTTTTGGATTTAAGGTGAGAACAACGTTGATAACACACTGATGTTTTAGTTGTTGATAAACAGAGTTTAACTAAGACTTTTCAGCTTCTTGGAACACCACTAGCAAATAGACTGAGGAGCAAAAGAAGATGGAGAAGACATAGCCAGGACACCTGAGCCAAACCAGCCAAAATGATGCTTCATACCATAGGATGTCATACTAAACATATAAACTAGAGGGAAAGTAGGCTGGGGTCTGATGCTCAGGACCTGCCTGGACATTAGTTAGCAGGTGTGAGGAATTGAATTGGGGATCGCTTGTTTCATATATTAATTTTTTAATTATAATTATTAAATTATTGTCCCTTCTTTTTCTGTCATATTAAACCGTCTTTATCTCAATCTACAAATTTTTACTTTTTCCTTTCTTTTTTTTTTTTTTTCTCTCCCCTCAATTCTCCTCCTCATTCCACTGGAAGTGGCTGCTGTGTGGTGTTTATCTGTCTGCCAGGTTAAACTTCACAGTACTTGTGAAAAAAAGGTTATCTCAGGAACGATAGGTCACTGAAAGCAGTAAACTAATGCCTGCCTTTATTCTTTTAAAAAAACTGGTTAGTGAAGAGTATTATTCACTGTGATTTTTTTTTACTTTTCTTTGCAAATAACCAGAATCAAAAGGTCTTCTCCATATGACTGAAAAGAGTGATCGTATTCCAGGAGAATGCTTGCCCGTAGTGGTTAACACTGGAGAATAGTAACTCATATGCAACTCAAAGTTATGTCTCTGGAGGGGCAGGAGACACTGCATAATTTGACTTCTCTCCTGATACACACCCATGGATGATAACTTGTGATCAAACCTGTCCTGCCTGATGCTGTCTTTCACCACTGCCACATGCACATTTACACTCATGGGACTCAGCATGTTTTGGCCACACTGTATTAGCCTGTATTTGCATTTTTGACATGTGAATGGCAGCACAAGTTGACCATGCAAATTGTTCTTCCAGTCAGGTCAATGTGCAGTGTAGGTTCAGCCCCTGTACTTACCATGCTAGCTTTTCTGGTGACACAGGAAAGCCTTGAAATGTCCACCTCAATGGACGTTTTCATAACCTGGATGCAGGACTGGGCTCAAGTCACATTGATTACATAGCATTAAGTGTAAAATAATGCAACTGTATTTAGGCTATGAGAAGAAAATTGAAGACTATCAAGAGAGACTTCAGGGCCTTAGGTCTAGTGGTCAAGGGAGTGGGAGCACAGGTAGTATTCTCTTCTATCTTCCTCGCTGAAGGGACTAAACCAAAAAGAATGAGGAGTCGTCACCTGCTCAACTCTTGACTTCGAGACTGGTGCCTCCATCAGGTAACTTTGGTTTTTTTTGACCACAGGTCACCCCGCATGATGCCAGGTCTGCTGGCAACAGATGTGCTGCATCTCTCTCAAAGTGGAAGAAGGTTTATATTGCTACAAGGATGATTAGGGGACTGGAGCACTGCTTTATGAGGAGAGGTTGAGGAACCTGGGCCTGAGAGGGTGTTTAAGAAATGTCTATAAGTATCTGAGGGCTGGGTATCAGGAGGTGGGGGGACAGGCTCTTCTCACTTGCTCCTTGTGATAGCGCAAGGAGCACTGGATGTAAGTTGCAGCACAAGAGGTTCCACCTCAACACAAGGGGGAACTTCTTTACTGTTATGTCACAGAACACTGGAATAGGCTCCCCAGGGAGCCTGTGGAGTCTCCTTGTCTGGAGACTTTCAAAGCCCATCTGGATGTGTTCCTCTGTGACCTGAGCTAGATTGTATGGTCTTTCTTTGGCAGGAGGGTTGGACTCGATGATGGTTTTGGGTCCCTTCCAACCCCTGACATCCTGTGATCCTCTAATAACCATTTGTTGCCACAAAACTAGACTGTTAGCAACCAACCATTAAGACAGCTGAAGAAGAATGGTAGAAGACATTGCACAAGGGTCTTTACCATCTCCTAGGCTAATTTAGGATAACATCTACTTTCATCTCTTCCTTTTCTTGTTTAACTAAGTGTACTGAATGTATGTTGGTATTCTTTGGTCTACTTTGAAGCAGCTAAAGCCTCATCTTGTCAGTCCCAAGTTGCATTGCCATGGGCTGTCACTCCACAGGCTCAGTGAAACGAGCTACAACCAAGCTAGAGCAGATGCAAGAACATTGTGTCTTGATGTACTCAGCTGAAACCCTTCCAGAAAGGGAAGCATCACCAGAGACTTCCTCATGCTGGCAAAGGTAATACTCCCTGCTGAGGTGGCAACCCTACATGTGCAGCAGTCAGACTTAAGGCCTGTTCTCTCAGGAAGTGCAATAAACATTCTGATTACACCTTGGTATTTTCTCAGTGATGGATAAAACCATTCAGCTGTGTAAAATTCACATTTGAAAGAGTAAACTACTGTGTCAAGGTGCAGAAGTCCCTTTGGGAGACCTGAGTGATTGAAAATCCGAATTTTGTTTCCACCTTGAAAGAGAAAAATGTTGCTGGTCTAAGGTAGAAATCAGATGTCTTTCACTTTTGCTGTGATTCCTCTTTTTCAGATATTTAAAATTTGAAATACATTTATGTACCTAGATGTAGATGAATGGTCTTTTATAAACATTCCCTCTTCTTTTTTTCCCCGAGCAACTTTTCACAGATGATATGAAGCATAACCACAATACTTTACTTTTGTAGTAATCAGGTTTCCATATTTTGTGTGCTTATTTGTTCATTTGTTTGTCAGGGTAGGTATTGTCTGTGCAATAATACCCATTGATCATACTGGATTACAAAAATGTATCTCAGTGCTGTTGTTTGACTGCTTGACTTTTGACTGGCTTCTGATCCTGTTTAGCTGAATTATGGACTGAAAAGTCCTGCGGTCTGACCGTTCTCCAAAGCCATTTGGCTAACTCGTTATTAACGTTTTCTTTTAATGACTATTAAAATCAAAGTAGTCTATGAATTGAGATCAAGGGCTAATCTGGATTTTAGTTTTCCTGAGAAAGACATAAGCATGAAGAACACTTAATCAAGTTTAACAGAAAAAAAAAAAAAAGTGCATTTATTTTTCTGAATGATTTATTGTCTTGTTTCTTCTTTTGTTGTTGCAGAAAAGAAGGAGGAACTAAAGTAGAGAATCATTACTCAAAATGGCAACAGTCCCATTAGGGAGGGACAGTAGAAGGAAAACATAGCCATAATTTTACTTATTTTACGAGAGATGAGCTCTTCCCTACTTCTATGAGTAGATAATGGTAAGTTCAATGTAAAGAAATACAATACTAGTACAATAAATAAGAAAGAGAAGGATTAGAGATACTGTCTCAAGAGCATCATATAGAAATAAATTCACTTTCTCTTGTGTTCTGATGTGCTATGCACATATGGTGAAGTAACACACCTGGGAGGGCATAAGGTGAAGAAACTAGAGATGGAAAGGGTATTTCAACAGCTCTCACCTTTGCAAAAGGCTTATTTTTGGGGGGGAGGGGTGGGGTGATGGGGTGGGTTACCCACGTGGTGAAGCAAAGGGCAGGCTCAAGTACACTGAGCCCAGACTTTCCAACTTGCTTCAATTTGACAGTAGTATTTCTGCAATATGTATTATCTATCCCACAAGTTGGAGAACTGTGCTGTTAGTCCCTGAGTTGCTCTCTGGCTTTCTGTGGTATTTTCACTGCTGCACAAGGCACAAAGGAATGAGTATTCACACATGTCTAGATCTTTGTGAAATGGCTTTTCTGACCATGTTGTTCAGAACAGATCAAGCCACATGAAAATACTAAATAACAAATTTGATATCCAGAAGAGGATATTCAAAGCAAAACAAGACTTTTTCAAAGTCTGCTCTGATGGTATGTGAATGGACCTATTGAATACTTACAGATGTTTCCTGCAGATACTGAACACTTGCAATATGTACCTCAAAAATTGGTCCCAGCATCAGAACCACACAGCCTAATGCAGAACCACAGCTTTTCATGGGCTTCCTTTGTTTGTGGCTACTCATTACTTACAATGTGAGTTACAGTAGCCAGGGAGTGTCAGCTCTAACAAATTTTCCTAATTTCATTAAGCACAACAATAATTATGTGCATTGCGGAAACATACTTTGTTTAGTTTCTCTGAAAGCTACTGTGATGGAGGAAAGAAAGGAATAAATAAGAGGTTTTGTTTCCATTTCAGTCTGTTTGCTAATTGTAAAGAGGCAAAAGGGTCTAAAACCTCCTTATTTGATCCTGTCATTGTCTGACAGCAAGAGAAATGATCTTGAAAGGAACAAACAGTCAATATATGCAGAAAAAAATGCAGTACTGATAAATTATAATATAATAATAATTATGAAAATTGAAAACTGGAAAAAAAAACCAAACCCACAACAAAACAAACCACCAAAATTACGGTCTAACGAAAAAGCAAAGATTTTTCAGGCTTTATCAACAATGTAGGCAGTGTAGCAGTATGCAGTCAGTTCTTAAACAGACAGTTCTGCATGATTCCTTGGTGTAATTTGGATGAAACTGGATAACCTGAGATTTACTTAACTGTCTCCAGTTAGCTAATCTGTTCAGCATTTTCCAGCATATCAAAATGGTCATACCATTGTGTGTTAGCAAGATTATCCTCTTGCTTTGCTATGAGCAGTGAGGATATAGACATGCAAAGTTGTGGAGGTAAATCAACCTCTGACCTGTCAGGTAATGAACACATGAAACCAGCCCAGAACTGCCTGAACTTAGTTTATAACAAGTGATATAAGGAAAATCATTCTGCTTATTCATATTTCTTTTTGACTAGAAATAGGCAGTACTATCAGTACAGGGAAAGCAACAGTTGTAGTACTGGATACTGCAACACTACTAGAACACTATTAGAGGTGATTAACATAAATTGAGACCTGTTTTGTTTGCTGCAAGGTTTGAATCAGGAAGAAAGATTCAGAAACTGAACCAAAGATTTAGGCTCTTCCAAGTTATCTTGTCCTGGAAATAGTGCATTAAAAAATCACAGTGCATGAAAAATCTTGAGAAGAAAAGGCTGAGAGGGCATCTTGTCAACATCTACAAATATCTGAGGGGTGGGTATCAAGATGAAGGTGTCAGTGTCTTTTCAGTGGTGCCCAGTGATGGGACAAGGAACAACAGGTACAAGCTACAACACAGGAAGTTCCAGCTCAACACAGGAGACAATTTGTGGTGAGGGTGTTGAAGCACTGGAACAGGCTGCCCAGACAGGTTGTGGAGTTTCCTTCTCTGAAGACTTTCAAAAGCCTCCTGGATGGATTCCTGTGCAACCTGCTGTAGGTGATCCTGTTTTGGCAGGGGGTGTTGGACTTAAAGATCAATGGAGGTTCCTTACAACCCCTAACATTCTCTGATTCTGTGAAAACAAAATAACTGTTTACTACACAGTTAATATATCTCTAGGAAAGCTGAAGTTAAGGAAATGTCAATTGCTTTTATTCTTGGAATTAAGAATTTGTGAGTTCATGTAATCATTTCCATGAAAAAAAAAATGCTGCTACTGAAAATTATAGCTTTATTATATGATCAAGCAACTAAGTGGATTCCTTAAGCAGATATGAATGGACTAAATGATCTTTAAAGGTTCCAAAGCATTCTATGATTCCATAAAATTTCTGTGTGTATATACTTTGTAAGGTGTCTCTATATTGTGTTTAAAAAAATCCTTCTTATGTAAAAATACGTGCCTTTAAATTAACAAGTCCGGACCCTTTTGATTGACGGATGCCCTGAATATTGTGAAACAAGTAACTGATATCTGGTAAGGATCTATGCATGAATTACTTTGCTAAACAAATTCATTATAAATCCATCATTCTACTTGAAGGAGGCTTAATTGTTTGGTGATATGTTATAAGCAATGGTAAACAATCACCTCCCTCCTATAATAGAGTAATAGGATGCTAGGGAGGGAAGGAAATGTTTCCTTGAGTTTCTTCTTGAAAGATAAACTGCTGTATCTGTCCCAAAGGATAATGAAATATATTTATCCTATTGCCCCAGACTGATTGATAAAGGATGGTTACTTTAAATGTCAGGCTCTCTTCTGCTTCTCTATTTCCTCCTATTTCTTTTTATTAAAAACTGTTACTACTTAGCGGAACTTTTTTCATTCCCTCAGCAAGAAGATGGGGATGTTACAGCTAGATCAAATCTTTTGGTGCAAAGAAAGAAAGATGGGAGAGATGCAGGATATGAAAGAGCAACAGGGGAATCAAGAGAGCCTTTCTCACATTTGCAGCTTCCTCCTACTCTTACTTATGTAGCTCAGCAGTTAGCTCCTGGAGAAGACCGAAAGCCTCAGGAGCATACACAAATTGTCACAGCACTCTTCTAGGGGCTCCATTTGAATCGCTGCAAGATCAACAGAGTTGCATTTTGATGGCTTGTTTTAAGTACACCTGGTAAACAGGTTTATATTTAAAAGCAATATCTATGCACATTTAATTTATTTCCTAGTGACTCTTATTTTCACTGAAAATGTCGTCTTCAATATTTATCAGACTTAAAGCTCCTTCCCTGCAAACACCATAAAAATGAGCTTAGGTGACATAGTGAATTTGTGATGATTTATCTTCCATAATAGTAGTACTTAATCTGTTCAGACAGTGGCCAAATTGTATCCAATAAAATGCAGAGGGGTAGAACTGAATCTTCTTTGTTATGGCATGAGGTCACTTTATTATCCAAGTGTCAAGTGGTCTTTTAACTTCAGCAGGACTTCTTTTTGGTAAAATGCTGTTACTTAATATGAGCAATTGTAATCAAATCATCCCCATCATTATTAAATGCATTATTATGTCTTAGAACTGTATAGATTCTGGTCTGGATAAGCCAGTTTTAGTAAGGCAAAATATTCAGTTTTAAGAAGAATTGTTCAGTTTTAAAAGAAAACATGCTGAATGGCTTTAAGAACCCAATCCATGAACATCAACGGGCCTAGAGGGTACTAGAAGACTCAGAGCTTGGCCCATCATACATTTTGACCTAGACTGAGATACGGGGTAAATTTGGAGACTAATTTGGCATTTGCTTTCTGTTGGATCTGCTTTGTGAAGAGACTGGAAGCACTAAATAGCTGGGATCTTTTTTTGCTTCTTTAGAGAATGTTGGTGAGATTTGAACAAAAATTTTGTAAAAAGTTTCATGGATATTATTGTCATATTTACTTGATTCTGACCTTTTTTATGTTGATGGTGTTGGATGACATCATATGCAACAGACAAATTGGAGGGATTTTTAAAGTTTGACCTCAGTTTGGTGTGGTTTTTAACTTCTCATCAGACCCCACCTGGAGTACTGTGTGCAGTTCTGGAACCCTCAGCACAGGATGGACATGGAACTGTTGGAGCGGGTCCAGAGGAGGCTATGTAGGTGATCAGAGGGTTGGAGCAGCTCTCCTATGACAACAGACTAAAAGAACTGGGACTCTTCAGCCTGGAGAAGAGAAGGCTTCCAGGAGACCTTATAGCAAGCCTTCCAGTATCTGAAGGGGGCCTACAGGGAGGCTGGGGAGGGACTATTTACATGGTCTAGCAATGAGAGGACTAGGGGCAATGGGTTTAAGCTGGCAGAGGGAAGATTTAGACTGGATGTTAGGAGGAAGTTCTTTACAGTGAGGGTGGTGAGACACTGGCACAAGTTGCCCAGGGAGGTTGTGGCTGCTCCTTCCCTGGAGGTGTTCAAGGCCAGGTTGGACGAAGCCTTGAGTGAGCTGTACTAGTGGGAGGTGTCCCTGCCTCTTGCAGGGGGTTGGAACTAGATGATCCTTGAGATCCCTTCCAATCTTACCATTCTATGACCATTCTATGATTCTAAGTGATGATGTACTGTAAATTAGGTGAATTCTCTCTTCCTTGTCACATCAAACACAGAAAACTCATATTTGTATTGAACTAGTTAACTTAGGTCTTCAGCCAGTTCTTAATTTGGTATTCACTGCAACAGTTCCATAAGAAAGGATTCCAGTTTAGGTGTGGCCATTGGGCCATCCATTAACTGCCTTAAGCAGGAAAGCATACAGCTAAAAAACTGTAAACCAGTGGGTGACCTCTCTCACCAACCACAGCACCAAGCCTCCTCAAATACACAATGCAATTTCAAGAGCCAGGCAACACATGATTTCAAATGTTCCTGACTAAAGACTAATGGTAGTTGATGATACCATTTATGGAACAATTACCATCGTTCATTTTATACTGAGAGGATTATCAGCTTTTGGATTTAGAATAACAGAAACCTATCTCGTGGAAACCTCGGGGAGGTGTAGAAATGTTATCTTCTTGTCTGTGTTTATTCAATGATAGCATTGTTTAAAGCTCATGATCCTGTCTGCATCTGCCACTGCAGCTGGCACAACCAACTCACCAGCCTTTATTTAGTTGGATATTACAGCAGTAGCATTTCATTACAGTTGTGCTTGGGAAAAGTTATAGTCCATTGGTTTTATTTAAGCTCACTTCTAGTTTACTTCCATTTCAGGGAAATGGACAGCTGTTTTAATATGTACTTGGTGGAACACCTAAAGGCTTTTAGTATTAATTAAGTTGGGAGGAATTGTTTTTAACGAGCATCTTTTTGTAAATGTCAAACAGCTCAATCATGTTTCATTGTTACTACTCAAGTCAGAAACCATCCAGCGCAAGTGTCTGCAGGCTCAGGTACTCTGATTTGCAACTTCTTTGGACACCAGAGTTGGTTAAAACCACAGGACTCCATGAAGGGGAGTAAGTTTGGCAGAAAACACATTCTTGTCTCCATGCTTTCTCTGGTATGGGGACTAAGCTTATGAAAAAGAATTTTCTGTGGAAAAAAAATCCCATTCCTAACACAAATTTTAATAGATAGAGAGAGTTGGGGCTCTTTAGCCTGGAGAAGAGAAGGCTTTGAGGAGACCTTAGAGTAACCTTCCAATATCTGAAGGAGGCTACAAGAAGGCTGGGGAGGGACTATTTACAAGGTCTTGTAATAACAAGATGAGGGACAATGGGTTTAAACTGGCAGAGGGAAGATTTAGACTAGATGTTAGGAGAAAGTTCTCTACAGTGAGAGTGGTGAGGCACTGGCACAGGTTGCCCAGAGAGGTTGTGGCTGCTCCCTCCCTGGAGGTGTTCAAGGTCAGGTTGGATGAGGGCTTGAGTAACCTGTAGTAGTGAGAGGTGTCCCCGCCTATGGCAAGGGGTTGGAACTAGATGATCCTTGAGGTCCCTTCCAACCTTACCATTCTATGATACTATGATTCTATGACATTCAGTTTAACGTTCAGCATAAAACACAATCTAATAGGTTAACCTGTAGCAGTTGCTGAGAGTGGGTACAATACCACAGAGAATACATCCTTGTTTTTTGTTATATTCATCCCAAAGTTCACGAACCAGCACTTCAGCTCATGTACTGTGCAGCTGCACTATGCTGAGCTACTTGCCATCTTAAGAAACAAATATGTCAAAAAGGCAAACAGGTCCAAAATTTTACTGAGTACCCTCAAGCCAAATCAGCATGATTTGTCTCAGCAGAGATACTCCTGCAAGACACCAAGTCAGATTGGTGAAATTACCTCTAGGTTGCTCCACTGAATTACCATGGGTTTAGGGGTGCCAAAGAGGCAATTACAGTTTTCAGGTATTAAAATGTCTACATTAATAATTTCCTTTTTTTCCTCCCCGACTTAGCCACCTGATGGTGCTATTTAAGAACATGTGGGGAAGTACTAAGTGCACAAAAGAAAACCTGCTGCCCATAGTCAGCAAAAACTGTGGAAGTCAGTGTGAGTTCTGCCTGACTAGCAACTGCAGTTTTGGCCCTAGAATTCAGTTCATGACCATACATTTTTATTGCTTCTGCGTAAGTGCAGAAAAATGACCGCCTTGTCTACTTAATCACATGAAACACTTAGATCTGTCATCTCCTCCTGCATGTTCAGTGAAAAAAAACAAATCACATTCACCCATGATTGCATGAAATTACTCTGCAAAGCAGCTGCATAGACTTGCTTTGTTGCTACTCACATTGAAATATTTTTATCACTTAAGTTTCTGTTTTACAACTGCAACCTTCAAATCTGTTCTCATCTTACTGGAAGAGATTAAATACAATGTGTGTTGCATTAATCACCTAAACACAGCTTTATTTTTCTCTAATTGCTGAGTCCTGCTCTACTTCCAGAGCATTAAGTAGATGAGCTTTGCTGTTTCAAAGCTGTATAGTCACAGAGTTTCACGTTTTTCAGCTGTTTAGTTTGGCCCTAGTGGCAATGACGAAAGGGACAGTGCGAGTCTCGCTCACTGTGCTTGTGATACTGTATCATATATTTGCTAATTTTGTTATTTAGTGAATGAAATAATGGTTACTACAGTCTCAGTTTTCCATTACCTACATGGATGAGTTTAGACTTTACAAATTATAAAAAAAAGGATGCTGTTTGGTAGAATTGGAGAAAATTAGTTACCTACTATAATTTCTTAAATTTGTCCTCTATGTATTCATAAGCTACATCTCTGAACTCATCTAGCTACTTTGAATGAATCACACACGTGCAAACATCTGTTTATGTTTATGGTCCAATGGCTTCTACTTATTGGACCAGGAAACCTCTGTTCAGGCCTCAGCTGTGTAATATTCATTTGCCAGGATTGCAGGATGGAATTAAGTAGATGGGTGACTGTGAAAGTCTAAGTGACTCTTTGTGCTTGAGTGCTCCATAGGCAAGCAGGCACAGGGACATTTAAACAATTCTCCTTGCCTACCTCAGAGCCACAGTTGGACATACTCTCCCTCATTCCTGACAAGGCTGTATCACAACCTTTCATGCACCAATAAACACTCACTGGAAATATTTTATTTAACACGTATTTCCCCATCTGTGAGGAAAGGAAAAAAAAAAAAAAAAAAGACTGATATATTCATTTCCACCAACACTGAGGAGAATAGCTTCCCAGTATGATTACTCTTCCCTACTGACAGAAAATTTCTGAACATAGCAAACCATGCTGTTCTCTTTTACTTGCAGAATCTACTTTATTTCTGGAGGTTTCAAGGGATTTCAAAATATTGAGCAAGACAGATAAATAAGACTATAAATGATAATATATACAAGTAATGTTATTGCTTTAGTTGAATGTAGCTCTAGGGCACATCCAGTACTTCTGGCAATCCCAAATTCATGTAGGTTTGCAAGACAGGATTTTCTGGAGTTAACTGGAACTAAATGTAACAGTTCAATTCTAAAATAACGTCTATTTTCAGGTAGGTAGTCAAACTGCAAATGCATTATGAGTCCATAGAAAGCAGAGAAAGATTACAGTACAAGCTATAAAGCTGAACAAGCATCCTTTGTCAGTGCATCACACAGTGCTATTGTTCATGTGTTATGATATGACCTTGGTCTTACATCGTAACTTTTTATTATCATATAGAGAGATATAAAGCTTAACCAGCTTTTCGAACACAGTCGATCAAATAACCTCCTGTGTCTTCCCTTCACATTAAATCTACAGTGATTAATTTCACTTCTAATGAAGTTTTATAAGAAACTTAAAAGCAGAACTGGTTTATCGCCTGGGTTATCAAGTCTTTGTTAGTGCCACTGGAGGAGCTTCAGAATATAAATCTCTCAGAAACATAAAACAAACAAATCATAATAATCTGAGATCGAGCAGAGATCCTCAGCCTAGGACAAATAAAGTCATCTTGCAGATAAATAGAGAAGACTACCATAAATATAATTTAGTATGTTTGAAAAACTAATGCCAGAGATTGACAATTTCATTTTAATTTGAAACAAGCAGTCATCTAAAACTTCAGGCAAAGCAATACTAGTCTTCGTTGATGGCCTGATGAATGAAAGAAGGGCAAGTTAACAGGTGTCCTGTCCTCCCAGCCTCTCAGAAAGAGATGTAAGATAAGACTCCAATGAAACAATTAACCATTGGGTGAGGAAATCTTGGGGGTGGCAATGGAATATAGTTTTTTCATCTTCTATAATATTTTAATTTCACTTAATGAAAAAAAAAAATATATATATATATATATATANTATATATATATATATATATAAAATACCAGAACAGATACTTTCTGGATCAATCAGATTTTGCCAGAGATTGAGGGCTTAGAACAACTCTAGGTTAAATGTGGAATATTCACTCTGACTTCTTGCAGAATATTTCTGTGTTGGACATCACAGAAATATTGGAAATACGAGCATCCCTGCATCCCCCATTCCCTGCGCGTTCTTCCTCCCTCTCTGCTGGGTTGGCACCATGCAAACCATATAATATTCAGACCAATGAATGAATGAGAGAAGTTTTATGCTCACTTTTTATATCTTTCTAAAGCATCAATGTCTTCAACAACAGAGACAATAGACTGGGCTAGATGAACATTTGATATAGCTCAGAGGTATCCTTTCTGAAATGTTGGCCCATATTTGGTTTTGTTACTTTGCATTTGTACAAAATCCAGTGTATTGACAGTGAAATTGCTTGTTGTCTCCAACCAACTCTTTGTCATTCTGTGCCTGTTGTTCTGTGAAAATTCACAGAACCACAGAATGGTTGGAGGTCAAAAGAGATCTCTTTACCAGAAGATCTGGTCCAACAACTCTTCTTAAGTAGGGTCACCTAGAGCAGGCTGTCCAGGACTATATTCAGATGGCTTTTGCATATCTCAAAGGATGGAGACTCCATATCTTCTCTGGGCAAACTGCTAGTGATCAGTCACTCTCACAATAAAAATAAAAATAATAATAACAAAAATAATAATAATAAACAACCCTGTTTCCTGACATTCAGATGGAAATTCCCAGATTTCAGTTTGTGCCCATTGCCTCTTGTCCTGTCACTGAGCACCACTGAAAACAACCTGGCTCCCTTCCCCCTTCTACATTCACTTCAGGTTTTTGTATACATTAAGAAGATTCTATACTCAACCCTCTCTAGGCTATAAAACCCCAACTCACAACTCTTAAGGAATATCTTACGGTTAAGGAATTTCTGCAGAAGGCAAAGGAATGAGCCATAATCAAAGGAATATATCTTCTGCAGTTCAGTAGATGCACTAACTTTTTCAAATTAGGTGAGACAAATGGATGAGTTGTTGGAATTTATAATCTGACTCCCTGGGTTTGGATGCTGAGGTTTTAGAGAAGATTCTACACATATTCCATTCAGCTCTAGGGGAATAACAGCATCGTGGATGGGGCACAGTAGCAATCAAACGATCCTGGAACGTTTATGAAGAATCTTCAAGTACTTTCTTCATCCCCTATAGAAATAGAGATTTATGATGGAGTAGAAGCAGGCATGGAAAAGCTACAGTGAAGGAAGTATTCAATAAAATTTTTATTCAGTGTTTCTTCCACTGGTTCTCTGTGGAAGGTCATTAGTAACAGTTTCAAGGTCTGGCCTGAATATCCTAAAGATAATTTGTATTTGTACCAATGTTAATAAAGTTTTTATAAAGTAAGTATTTGAGCCTCAATCTTTACTAAAAGAACCTCTGGTTTTAATAAGCACATTTTGTTTTCAGCTAGTAGTATGTGAACCATTTCAATAATGACAGAATTTTCTTCTCCAGGACCATAGGGAATGTGCATATAGATCTAGGAACTAAAAAATTACTCCTAAATTTTAAGACTTAATTATGACTTTGTTACAGACTCCTCTCTCAGATTTATGGCTAGTGATTTAAGGAGGGCAGCTCCATACAGAAAAATGAAGAAAAATTGAAAAACCTGCAAATTTATTGCCAAAGACTAGTCAGTGGGAAGTAAATAAAGTCTTTCATTTTCATATTAGCAGTGGGTAAACTTCCTGCCTTTGTGCTCATTTTGACTATAGCTTTAGCTAGTACATTTTGATGAAGGGGAGCTTTTCCCCATCCCTTTGCAACCGAGCTCCCAGCCTGGCTCCTTCTATGTGCAAAACACAGCAAAGAACGGAATGCTTCTGAAAACCTCAACCACCTCCAGCTGCCAGGGGGATTCTAGGTAAGCCGAATGTAATTTGCACACTGGAAGTTGGCCAGCACACCAGGTCTATTATCTCCAGTTTTGCAAAAAAGGACTATGGGAATGTTAATTAGCGCAAGCACCCAAGACCTTGGTTTTATGTGTCTTCTGGAGGAAGGACACAGGGTTGGAGAGAGGTACAGAATGTCTAATGAAGACAGAGAGTAGTTAAGTTGTTGGCTTGTGGCTGGGGTGGTCATGCTGTGCTCAGAGGCATATGGCACTTTTCAGTGATGGGGAGGGAGAAATTGCTCAGAATCATGACTGCCTCATTTTATAGCTGATTAGTTAGATGATGACTTATCTGCAAAGTCCTAAAACAAGTAGTTTAAGTGGGAGTTATTTGGATAAATATCTGAGTGCAATCCACCTGTATAGGTGGTGTATGCAACCTATAGGAAGGCATTTTTGGTTGTAACTCTGTAAAGATTCCCAATACATGTGGTGCCCTAAACCCTAAAAATTCACTCTTCATTTCCAGTTTTTTAAAGAAAAATAAAAATATACAGTACAAAACTGTCTGTCAGACTTGAATTTTGGCATCTGTCTCATTGTTTCTGCTAACTTACCACCAAAATAATTTTAACTAGAAATCAACATTTTCTTCCTCATATATGTCATGATTTTCTGTATGCAAAAACTAGAGTCTGACTGTGCTGCAGTCAAGAATTCAGACAGACTTTAACCATTGTCAGGAACTAAAGAAACAGAAGATACCTCAAAAGAAAGATGTGTTCATAAATGGGCTTACTTCATCAGAGTGAGTTGCAGCCCTGTCCACGGCAAGAAAATAGACTTAGTGCCAATACACTGACTTCTTGTTGCAGGATGGATAGTTAGATTAAACCACTAGAGGGAGATGCAATATGCATTTGTCTGGATTCAGGAGAGGTTGCTTTACACCACAAATCCCCCTACGGCAGTTACAGACAGCATAGTATCAGTGGTGTTTAAGTCAAATGAGCATGGGTTTGAAAGTGTTTTTTTCCTAATATATAAAATATAAACATATATAACAAATAGAGCTGTATAATATATAACATATAGTGGCATTAAGTGACTTTAAAGAGGTGTTTGAGTCCATTTTCATGCTAGGAAATGTTCACATATACATATGGTAGTTGCTGCGTGGTTTTTGTTCTGCGAATGGCTCCTGAGCACAGCTCCCAGTTCCCGCTCTGTGTCTGTGTGTGTGGTGACCAGCACAGGGTTGTGATTATGTGATGGTTCTTGAGTAACACAAATTCCTGAAATATGTATGAAATGGTGACAACCATGGGTTTGGGCCATACTGTTACTTTTCTCTGTGCCTGAAACCATCTCTGTACTGGGTTTCTTGAGAAGTTGTGCAAGTTGTGATTGAAGCTGACCTTCCTCTCAGTTTTACAGGGCATGTGGCAGATGTCTTATAACCATTGGGCACAAATTTTGTTAAATGTCTTACTGGTTAGGAAGATTATCCCCTAATTTGAGGCATGTTAGCAGGTCTCTAATGGGCAAATATCAAGCACAGAGGAACTGCAATAATTAGGATTAGAATTTAAAATCTACTTGACAAATGAGTGAAATGAGCTGAGAAAGCCTGGATGTAGTTCAATGAAAACAGAGAAAAGTGAATGCTTCTAAGTGGAGATAATGAATTGTACAAACACCGGATGCAAAATGTCTGCTGGGCATCAGTCCTGTGAAACAGGATCTGGAGGTTAACAAGGTTCATAGACTGAACTTGAGTCAACATCGTCACATGACTGCAAAAACTTAAATGTTATAGGGGGCTGTGTAAACAGGAGAGTTGCACATAAAAGTCACATGAAATAATCCTTCCATGCAGCTATACAAAAGACAGTGATGCTTACGTGATATCTTTGGCATAGTATTTCTAAAAGGAGTGGTGCCAATGAAAGGATATTAAAAATGGAGAACACAAATGTTCAACAGTCTAGAAAATAGTTCCTTTCGGGGTGAATTCAGTAGCTTCAACTGGAACAAAAGAAGGCAGCAAATACCAAGGATGTGAGAAGTTAATGCCTGGAGAGTAGCCCTGAGGAAAAGGACCTTGGGTTCTGGGTTGGTGAAGAGCTCAACATGAACCTGCAGTGTGCACATGCAGCCCAGACAGCCAACCAAGTCCTGGGCTTCATCAAGAGCAGTGTGGCCAGTAGGGCAAGGGAGGGGATTCTGCCCCTTTACTCTGCTCTTGTCAGACACCACCTGGAGTACTGTGTGCAGTTCTGGAGCCCTCAGCACAGGAAGTACAAGGAAGTGTTGGAGCTGGTCCAGAGGAGGGCCACAAAGATGGTCAGAGGTCTGGAGCAGCTATGCTATGAGGACAGACTGAGAGAGTTGGGGCTCTTCAGCCTGGAGAAGAGAAGGCTTCCAGGAGACCTTAGAGTAGCCTTCTAATATCTGAAGGGGGCCTACAGGAAGGCTGCAGAGGGACTATTTATAAGGACTTGCAATGACAGGACAAGGGGCAATGGGTTTAAATGGGCAGAGGGAAGATTTAGACTAGATGTTAGGAGGAAGTTCTTTACAGTGAGGGTGGTGAGGCACTGGCAAAGGTTGTCCAGGGAGGTTGTGGCTGTTCCCTCCCTGGAGGTGTTCAAGGCCAGGTTGGACGAGGCCTTGAGTAACTTGTACTAGTGGGAGATGTCCCTGCCTCTGGCAGGGGGTTGGAACTAGATGATCCATGAGGTCACTTCCAACCTTACCATTCTATGATTCTATGATTCTAAGTCCCTGCAAAGAGAGAAAGAATTGTTCTTTTTGTCCTTTATGGCTTGGACAAAGATTAATAAGGTGTTACTTAAATTGGATGGAAGGAAATGTGGAGCAAATGTCAGGAAAATGTTATAGATGATAAACATCTGGGCAACAGAAGAGATTTCAGTAAAAGGTGGTGAAATTTCCATAATTTGGGATTTTTAAGAATAAAGTAAAAGAAATTAGTTGATTGTGCTTTGGAGATAGAGACACATACTAGGTAATCACAAACAGCACCTTCAAACAGCATTAAGCAGCACATAGTTCTTCACATTATGACATATCTTATTGAAAAAGAAAATAGGCTTTAGCAAAATATTTACTCGAATTAGAACTGCTTATAAAAGCAGTAGATTTAAACTTGCTGTGTGTAAACAAATCCTTCTGATTATCAAGTACTCAAAGATAACAAGCAATATCCCAGAAAAAAAAAAAAAAGACAAAATTGAGAATTATTCAGAGTAATCCAAAGACTAGAGTACTGAAGGTGAGAAGTGATTAACCTTGTTCTGGCAAGCAGATGAACCACACAAATTAATAAATCCTTTCTTATCTGAATTCTACAACAAGGTGATCCCAGCACATTCCTTTCTCAAGTAATGGCCATTTTGTTTGTGTTTTGTGTGTCTGATTTGAATTTAAAGCACAAACATCCTGGTCCCACTGTGCCCTGGATCTGCCATACATTCCCTGAGAATAAAAGCTGCACTCCTCCCTTCTTTACGCCCCTTCCTGGCAAACTCCCAAATGCCTTGGGTCGGATCCAAAAGCACTTCAAACAGAAACCACAGAACTATGGGGAGAATATTTTTTCTTTAACCAAACATTTCTGCAGTACAATTAAATAAACATTTTTAAAGGTTTGCTATTAAACGTTATTAGCGTCTTACTGAGCAATACAGCCAGTTGGACTGCTCCAAACAATACACTGAAACAAACAGAAAAATTAACAGGACATAACCCAGCATAGATTGTTCTGAGTGGGGTAGGCATCTATGTTAAGCCTGGAATGCTTAACATAGTTAAACCAGCTGCTAGGTCCCACCACATAAGCTCCATGTTCTGAGGCCTTTTGTGCTTCCTCTTTTAAAATAACAATTAATCGTGTTTGTGATTAATAAATCTCTTCATTTGGGGATGTCACTTTTTGTGGTTTCTTTATATCCTGCACAAAGAGATTTGTTCAATGACTGACAATGACATGTTATTCCATTGTCTCAAAGAAAGAAAAGCAAAAAAAAAACCCCAAACCTAATTGTATTTTTCTCCCTCTTCATAAGATTAGTAATGGAATGCAGAAATGTAGGCCCAGACAACTTAACTCTGGTGGAAACCAGTTTAACATTGTTATTACTTCTATTCAGCCCTTTGGAAGACTTAAAAGGTCATTTGTTTTATGTTACTAAATTCTCCCCAGTTTGTGTATGGCTGACATGTTGGCCACCTTGCAAGGAGGCAGCTGAGGGCAAAGGATGGGTCTGATCATGCAATGGTCCTGTCGGCTGCACAGATCTTGATGATACTCTGCTTACGTGCTTGGGTTCCTCATGCCCAGGGTCTGGTGATATGGCCTTGGTTGAACCATAAACCCTATGGGATGAAGAAGTTCTCCCATGCTTCTGCTCAGCATCCTGGAGGGGATGTTCCATAGGAGGTTGGACTGTTCTCATTTGGCAGCCACAGTAGTAAATTTGGTTCCAGAGAGTCCTGGATGGGAGCACACACTTGTGCAAGCATGTATGTGTGTGCCAGGATTACCATTGCTTTTGCAACATTTCTCCTGCTCAGGTCACATCAGAGAGACAGAAATCTTCCCCATGTCTGAGGGGTTTAGGTTGCCTCGGATAGATACAGTCCACTCAGAAAGAAAGGACAACTAAAAAAGAAGAAAACAAATGTGTTCTTTTTTTTTCCTGAAAACACCTTTGTTTCCTTCAGTGAGAATATTGACTGACTTGCAATAGAAATTAAAACAAACCAAGAAAAACCTCCAGAACTGAGATTTTAATAGAATCATTTTTTTCTTTCAGGGACAGAAGTTTCCTTCCCCATGCCCCCATTTCTTTGTCAGAAGCACTGCCAGACAGCTGCCAGCCGCAGAACTGCAATAAGACAAGCCAACCACTTTTCAGATCCTTAGAAATTAATGTTGGAGGTACTTTGTTATGCTTAGCTGATTTATCTGGGCACAAAAGAAAAGCAGGCGCTCTGATGTAGATTAAACAGACATTTTGGTGGTTGAGATAATTTCAATAGTGCAGTCATGGGATTCATTACTTAGAGTTATCCATCAATTTCATGAATCCAGAACTATGAAAAACAAACAATCTACAGTCTGAGTGTATTTCCAGAAAGAAATAAAAATTAAAATAAAATAAACCAAGTGAGAAAGAAAAAGAAAGGGAAGAATAAAAGCACCTGCTTCACATTGTACTTTAAATTCAGCCTAAAGATTCTACTCAAGGTAATGGCTTGAAGCCCAGCATTTCACAAAGTAATTTTCTAAGGCACTGTACTGACTGCGTTGTGGCAGAACAATCTCATCAGGATATGAGAACAGTGAAAATATTCAGTGCTGGGCTTTCCTGAATTACAATGAGGTGCAGAGCAGGAGCCCTGATGGAAATCACTCTGCCAGCTCAGGGAAGAGAGCAGGTCACACTCTCGACCAAAGGACAACTGTGGCGTCCCACATAGAATCAAGCTTTTGTATCTCTAACTGTTATCTACTTCCTAGAGGCCATCTAATTGCTGTCACCATCAATCCCCTTGTCACCTGCAATTTCAATCAGTCTCCAAAAGGCAACAGTTTTCCTACCTGGGTTTTCCCTTTGGTGGTACTTTCCCCCTGGTAAACGAGTTTTGGATATCTGTCATGCCAAATGCTTTAGTGAATGTTCCAGGATGGCTGGGGAGCAGCAAACTCTTTGATTATAGATGGCCTGTTCTGTGTTAGATTAGGTATCTGCTCCACTGTGAAGCTAAATGATACAATGCAGGGGCTGAATAACTCCTTTCAGTCATGGTCTGGGGTTGCTGTAATCCATTTCTATTTTTCTTAAACCGTGACTAGCCATGTGTTTTCAGTTACAAGTAAATGCAAATCAATCTGTGTGGTGTGGATGTTAGGGAATCATGCAATTTTCTTTAATTCATATTATATCACCCACAGGATAACATGTGCACATGAAACTCAGGCCAAGGAGAGAGGTGGGGAGTGGAAGGTAGCAATTATGCATGCAGTAATTTCTCCCCCCCAATATTGTGGCATGCAATGCATTCGATATGACTATAACTCCACAGTAGCATGACATTTTAAGCAACGTCAGCACGTGTTGTGCAACTGGCAGCCCTCACATCCCTCCCTATTCTGCCTTTCCCTGCAGAGAGCTAATACGCTTTACAGATGGCAGTGCTTACGAGTGGTTGCAACAGCTACACAACGAACACACCGTCCCAGGGATGGGGCAATGAGCTCCAGATCTGAATTTCAATCAACAGCTCCAACACAAATTGATTCACTTTTTAAAACCAAACCCACACCCAGTAAAGGTTGCTCCAACTCCTGGAATGATCGAGGAAACCTACAGGCACAGGAACTGTAGTCTTCAGCAGTACTGAGAGAGACAACACTTGAACATGCCTTTCTTAAAGGAATGAGTTTAATAATTTCATGGAACAGTTGTTATTTTGAAATTTAGGTCACCATTTCAATTGTTTTGATCTTTGTCATGAAAGCATAAAAATACAAGCTAGACAGACATGAGGTTACGATGCTGTAGCTCCAGTGGTCTAAATGGACCTGGGCAGATTTGTTCTATCCAAGGACATGATCTTAGAAATGTTAAATTTTACGCTCCTGTTGGGCAAAGCCTAGCACCAGGATCAGCATGCAGGTTTGTTCTGTGCTTTTAATTCATTTTAGGAAGTGTGGCCCTGGGGGCAGTTTTGGGGTTCTGGAAGAGATTCTTGGTGGACCTCAGGGGACAAGTGGCACCCCTCAGGGACCAGTGCTGTGACCAGTGCTGTTAAACATCTTTGTCAGTGACATGGACAGAGGAATGGAGTGCACCCTCAGCAAGTTTGCAGATGACACCAAGCTGTGTGGCACAGTCGACTTGCTAGAGGGCAGGGATGCCATCCAGAGGGACCTGGACAGTCTGGAGAGGTGGGCCCAGGCCAACCTCATGAAATTCATTAAGGCCAAGTGTAAGGTCCTGCACCTGGGTAGGCACAATCCCAAGCACAAATACAGTCTGGGTGGGGAATGCCTGGAGAGAAGCCCTGAGAAAAAGGACCTGGAGGTCTGGGGTGATGAAAAGCTCAAGATCAGCCTGCAGTGTGCACATGCAGTTNGTCCAGAGGAGGGCCATGAAGGTGATCAGAGGTCTGGAGCAGCTATGCTATGAGGACAGACTGAGAGAGTTGGGGCTCTTCAGCCTGGAGAAGAGAAGGTTTTGAGGAGACCTTACAGTAGCCTTCCAATACCTGAAGGGGGCCTACAGGAAGGCTGGGGAGGGACTATTTAAAAGGTCTTGCAATGACAGGACAAGGGGCAATGGGTTTAAACTGGCAGAGGGGAGATTTAGACTAGATGTTAGGAGGAAGTTCTTTCCAGTGAGGGTGGTGAGGCACTGGAACAGGTTGCCCAGGGAGGTTGTGGCTGCTCCTTCCCTGGAGGTGTTCAAGGCCAGGTTGGACAAGTCCTTGAGTGAGCTGTACTAGTGGGAGGTGTCCCTGCCTCTGGCAGGGGGTTGGAACTAGGTGATCCTTGTGGTCCCTTCCAACCTTACCATTCTATGATTCTACGATTTTATTTGAGAGCTTAAATCAAACATTTGAAAAGAGAGGGAAAGAGCATTTTGGATTAATAAATAAATGTAGAGTAAAATCTGTGCCTAGATTAATTTTGCTTTTCAAGGCAGGGTTCACTTTTTTTTTTTTCTCCAAGGGGAAACATTCACACAAGTTGCTTTAATGAAACTAGTATTATGTCATAATCTACAGGCATGTGAATGGAACTTGGAGACCCAGGAGGTCTCCTCCCAACCCATGGTCCTCTGCTTGTCCTCTGAATTTCAAGTGAAATAACTATTTTGCCTCACTAATACCTTCTACTAAGTGGATAGTGAATTTTAGGTATTAAATCCTCACCCCACAACCAAAAGGTATCTTATTTTCTATTTTAAGGTATCTGATTCAGATGTTCCCTCCCTAATGTTATCCTGATTTGGTAAGTCTCTATGCAATTGAACAATGATGATTATTGCAACTTACAGAGATGTAGCAGGACTTTGTTTAGCATTCAGTCACCACTGAATTTGGTCCAAGAATACTGCAGTTTTGCACTGTAAGCAAAAGAAATCGCCAAATAAAAATAATCAAAATACTGAGCTCATATTTATTTAATATAGTGATGGGTCTCAAGAGAGGATTTTATTTCCAAGAACTAAGTTACAGGAAGACACCAACAGTTTTATTGTAGCAAGTGCCTGGATTGGGGGTGTCTTCAGGCTGACAGGGGCATAAAAAGAAAGTTGAGACTTGAAGATTTAAAGATAGAGGGAGAGGAACTAGAGCATAATGTGGCAGAAAGACAATCTATTAAAGAGTGCAATGGACTTGTATAAAACTACCCCTTCTACAGGAGGACAGTGCCCAAGGCTGAACAAAACCTGCAACCCTCCGCACTGTTCAGTGCCTGTACCAAATAAGGTCGACATTAATGAATAAATAGTATTCCATGGGTGCAGGAAATGAATATATCATGCTTTCATCCGAAGTAGAAGGCTCCTCACTATTAGCCATCTTCGTGTCAGGCTGTGCTCCTTTGTTTATTTAGCTCTCTCTTGTGAATCCCAAGCACCAATTGATTCAATATTGCCCTATCAAGTGAGTAATCCAGTGTAAAGTATGTACAAACAGGCTGATTTTTGAGATGGATCCACACAATAGTTCCTTTTTAATTGCATTTGATATTACTGGTAATGTTCTGCACAGCTCCATGTGTAACACACATTTAATTGTACCTGTGTGGTAGTGATAACAAAACAGCATGGTAATTTTCTGTATTTGTAGCATGTGGGAGCCAATTCATTCTGGGTATTTCAATGAAGTTTATTAACTGGGAAGATTGGGTAACTGAAACCTCCTTTATTAAAGTTATTGGCTGCCCTGTAGCAATGGAAATAAATTGTGATAATAGCCAGAACAAATTAGTGTGTGTATGAATTAGCCTTGGTAAAGGAAAAGAGGAGGGGGAACTAACCTTCTCTTGGTACATAAAATCCCTTTATTCAAGAAGTGCATGTATATTGACAAATAAAAGTAAGTTCTTTTAACAAAAGAAATTATCTCCTTCAAGGCATCTTACAACACATTACATATAAATTTCAGGCCTTGTGGATGGTCACATGGACCTCAGACAACCTGCACTCCAAAGTGTGGGGCAGACCGAGGCTGTGTCTTGGGGAAATCTGACCTTCAGACTGAAAGAGCTGAGGAAAGTCATACAAAGACAGTTCTTGTAAAGTATAACCATGCCAACTAGTTACTGCTTCTGATCAACATTACCAGTACTGTTCTCAGCCCTAAGCTGCTCATACTCCTGGTGATGTAAATAGAGGTACCTTCAGTGGCAGGTGTGTGTGTTTTGTTATTTATGTTTTGATGAAGCACCTCTCCTATGGAGACAGACTGAGAGAGTTGGAACTGTTCAGTCTGGAGAGGAGAAGGCTCCAAGGAAACCCTGTTGTGGCCTTCCAGTATGTTAAAGGCGTCCGCAAGAAAACTGGTGAGGGACTTTTTAGAATGTTGGGTCACTAGTGATAGAAATAGGGGGCATGGAGCAAAACCAGGAGTGAGTAGATTCAGAATGGATGTTAGGAAGAAATTCTTCACCATGAGGATGGTGAGACACTGAAACAGTTTGCCCAAGGACACGGTGGAAGCGCCATCCCTGGAAGTTTTTAAGGTCAGGCTGGATGGAGCTACGAGCAACCTGATCTCTTGTGAGGTCTCCCTGCACATAGCAAGGGAGTTGGAGCTAGATGATCCTTGAGGTCCTTTCCAACCCTGACAATTCTATGATTCTATGATTCTGAAAAGCAATAATCTGAGGGCTGAACCAGGGCAGGGAGCTTTCTTGTCACACCTTTAACCCAGAGACCAGGGAGGTAGCAGACTTGCCTACGAAGTGGATCTGATGTGTATATTGAGCCTTCTCCCTTCAAAAGTGAGTCATGTATGACAATGACCTTTTTTTTTCTCTTTATGGAAACAATTTTAACACACAGCATAGCCTGACTTAACCTCAGAAACACCTCCAAACTAGACAAGCCATTGTCCGTGTTACAATTTCATTCCACTTGCAGATATTCATATCTGTTAGGAAAGGGCACCTGGGAAGATAGAGTAGTCACCAAGAAGTGCCTGCAGCACTGGGCAGGAACATGATTCAATCACTTAAGTCACTTTGTTCAGCAGGTGGAGAGAGGGCAGGGGTTCCTCCATATCATGTGTCCTGTCTGCCTGTTCAACAGATGGTACGTTGTGTTTCTGGTAGTTTACCTCTCTGTTACACACTCCGTTGCTTCTCAACCTAATCACCTCTTGCCAGAGCTCTGTCACTAAGTGTAGGACCTCCTTCATCTGGGCATACCTCCCAAAGGTGTGCCCACTGCATACACTGTAAGAGTACAACACACCCTGCAACCTGCCTCTTGCATGCCAGCTGTATCAGTTCGGGTGGGTGCTGAGCCCAAAGAGGTCATGGTGGTGATTTTTTCTGTATCTCCAAGTAGGCCCTCTTGCACACCTCCTGTGCAGCGTTAATTCTCTCTCAGGGAAACCACTGAGGAACAGACCTAGGGGAACCAGCAGCAGCCCTACAATTTGAGCTGTTTAGATAATTGAGAAAAGAAAGCCAGACATATTTTAAAATGCACAGATACCAGGAAGAGTGAACTACGTGAAGGTGTAAAGATCTTCTTGCAGGTCTTTTAAGGGCAGAACAGGAAATTTGGGAAAGACAAGTAGGTGTAAAAAGGGTCAACTGACAGGTACCTTTAGGCAACGGCAGGACACTAATGATTCCTGTCATATTGGTGCAGTGGAACATATTCAGAGTGCCTAATTTTAGGTTATGACCTGAGGTAGTTGAATTAAAAGTTGTTCTCTTTGAACTCTCTATAAGTTAAAGACCTGCAGAAGATACAAGAGCTTGACGCGGTTTAGAGGCGGAAGGCTGCCTCTGTTCAGCCGCTACCTCTTCCTTTTCCCTTCTGGAACCCAAATTAACTCAGGAAAAGCTCATTCTTTCTGTTTATGGTTCAGTTTTCTCTTAACTGAAGTAACTCAGAACATGAGATACTGGGTGTTCAGCTGGGATCAGGGAAGAAGAGGCATCTATTGCTGCTGTGACATCTACATCTGTTAACTTGACCCCACAAAGCCATATGCTGGGTTGTTCTGAAAATGCCTTTGGAGGAGCCTCTCTTTCAACTGACTATACAAGGGAATGTAGAGTGTCTAGCCTTCTATTTCAAACCCAGGGTTACAGTGTTAATACCTCCTCTCCCTCTCCTCCAGCATGGTAGCGCTGAAATTATCAGACTGAGGAGCAACACTAAGAAATACCAGGGATGTTCACCTGTTTCTGCTTGTTTCAGAGAAATTACTTGAATTAATTCCAGCAGAGGATCTGCCATCACTACCACAAATATTTTCCTTTTTTAAAATTATTATTTATTTAATTACATTGTGAAATAAATATCACTGACAAACCCAAAACTACATCGACATTGAGGTACTTGAGCATGTCCAGAGAAGGGCAACGAGGCTGGTGAGAGGCCTTGAGCACAAGCCCTATGAGGAGAGGCTGAGGGAACTGGGATTGTTTAGCCTGGAGAAGAGGAGGCTCAGGGGAGACCTTATTGTTGTCTACAACTACCTGAAGGGTGGTTGTAGTCAGGGGGAGGTTACCTTCTTCTCTCAGGCAACCAGTGACAGAACAAGAGGACACAGTCTCAAGCTGCACCAGGTGAAGTTCAGGTTCAAGGTGAGGAGAAAGTTCTTCACTGAGAGAGTCATTCACTACTGGAATGGGCTGCCCAGGGAGGTGGTGGAGTCACCACCCCTGGAGGTGTTCAAGGCAGGTTTGGATGTGGCACCTGATGCCATGGTCTAGTCTTGAGGTCTGTGGTAACAGGTTGGATGTGATGATCTTTGAGGTGTCTTCCAACCTTGGTGATACTGATACTAATTTTCAATGAACAAAGGCAATGACATGCATTTATACAAAGTAAATGCTCAAGGAACATGATGTCAACTCAGATCTAAAATGGTGTTGCTTGCTTTCTCTTTGCATGAATGTTGGCTTTTTTAGATCACTTTCTAGCTGTGTTCAGCAGTGCTCACATGCCTAAAATTTAGTCCTGTAAAAAAAAAAAAAAAAAAAAAAAAAAAAGAGAGAAAAAGAAAAGAAAAAAAAAAAAAAGGCATTGTATGGCCTTTGAATTGCCAATGGCTCTTCTGCCATTGACTCAAGTGCGACAGACACTTCTACAAAACACATTTTAGGCTTGTCTTCAGGTAATTTTTTTTTTATTTTTTTTTTTTAGCTTAGCTTTGATAGCAAAGATAACTGCATGGTCGTTGTGCCTTGCCTGTCCTCCCTCCAGGAACATTTGGACAGATTCAAGTATATTTGTCAGATGGACAAAGGATCCTAACAGGAGTGTAAAAAGCTGGCTTTCCGACAGAGATCAGCGACTCAGGGTAGTGCTATATGGGAAGAAACCCAGCAACCACTCAGCACTTCTTCACACCAAGAGGTGGCAGCAAATTTGCAAATCAAAGATGTGTCAGGGGGCCAATTAGCAAAAGATACAGTCTTTGCCCACTCAACAAATAAAGCGGAAAGGAGATGGGGATTTTGAGAAAAGGAAGGTCGGTGTCCTGCCCTTGGAGGAAGCAGTGTGAATTGTATGCATCCAACTTTAAATTATTGTTCATAGCTGATAAAAGCACAAAGAATTTATAAGTAAAACATATTTATTCGAGCACCCCAAGCATTCTAACAGGAACTTCTGTATTTAAGAGTCTGTTGCTTTTGTTTGCTGGTCTGCAATGCTGATTTTTTGTGTATAAGTGTAATTTGTATAGTTTATAATATTCCTACTATATTGAATGTAAACCAAACAAACCCCACTATTTAAATCAACACTTATTTTCCATCCAGAATGTCAGTAATCATGTGAAAGTGGAAAGCAGCAGAGTGAGGCTGAAGACCTGTTTTGTGGTTTCAAGGTTGCTTTTTGATCTGTTTGATCCGTCTTATGTTGCCCAGGGAGGTTGTGGCTGCTCCCTCCCTGGAGGTGTTCAAGGCCAGGTTAGATGAGGCCTTGAGTAACCTGTACTAGTGGGAGGTGTCCCTGCCTCTGGCAGGGGGTTGGAACTAGATGATCCTTGAGATCCCTTCCAATCTTACCATTCTATGATTCTATGATTACTCTGTAAAAGATTCAGCTTAGGGATTAAATTTTACTATGCCTGAGTGGTGCTTAAGCAAAGAGGGCCTTTCATATTCCAGGTCAAAACACTAGGACAGGTAAATAGCAAATTAAAGTAGAGATATTCAATATCTTAAGGAAAAAATATTTTCAGAGGAAAATATGAATTAGAAAAGAGAAAAGGTAGAGTGTCAGCAACATCGGTTACATATATGGGATCATAACAGTAGGAGGGACTTTTAGCGTTACTGATCTCAGCTGATTTCTACCATACTTGCTTGTTGAAATAAGTTATTTTGGGCACCAAAGAAAAATCTATATGATGTAGAAAGTGGTTGTCAGATGCTATATCAGTATAATCAGTAATTTTCTTTGCATGAGTAAGTGGGAAATTTTATTATTTAAAATATATTAATTTTTTAAATAAAATATTAAAAAAAAAAACAATAGCATGCCACAGACAGCAGCATCTCTTGGCAGTAAGAGGAAAGAAAATGCAGACATGCAGAGAAAATGGCTATGGGTGACACAGAAATTCAAAGAGGAATGAATGCACTGTTTTAACTGACTTTAGCTTTGTTACTCATTAGAAGAAATTCTTTCTCATTGCCATCCTAGTTCTTAGCCTCTTTTTCTATTACATCTACCTCTTCTGCCTGGACTACGAAGGCAGCTACAGTGCAGACTTTGAAAAGAAACCTCTCAGTATTTTCTGAATATCAGGAACTGGTTTGAAGGAGAAATGACTCTTGCTAACTGGAGGAGTTGCTAAGATGTCTTGTGACACAGAGCAAACCAGAATGGAATCAAAGCTCAAGCCTGTCTTCATTGATGTTAGCCCTGGGCTTTCAGAGTCTGAGCTCTTTGAAGTGGTTGTACTTTCCCTCCCACTGCCTTTTCTCCTCCCCTCACACCAGCACCTCACCTCTCTCATTTCTGCTGGAACAGCTGCTCTACTCATGCTCTGCAGAGCCTCCTCCTCATTATTGCTCTCTTGAAACTCTATCTATTCAGAGATCAACTCCAAAAGAAACAGTGATTGCTTCAGGGATAAAAGTCATAAAAGCACCACTGCTCAATAAATGAAAACACCTTGTGTAAGGAGGTGATCTGGAACCCATCCACCAGTACATGGTGGAGGCAAGTCAAGCAACTCTGTGATGGTTTGAGGCTAATTGGAATATTTTAATGGAGAAAATTATCTTATAGGCTGTGAAAAGAAAACAATGGTGCTGTTTACTTCACTCATAGGCTTGCTGAGATGGATAAGCATAAATACTCAAAACACAGATAACACAGTCTCTTGGTCTTTCTCTGGGAGCTAGTGGGTTCTCTCCTCTCTGCCAAGTAATCTAACTAACCACTTTCCTTCTAACCCCCCTGGCTGATTCTCCAAATTCACCTTGCATGTAAGGCAAACCCTGGGGTAAGGCAGAGGGTTGTAGAGGGGGTGAAAGGGTGGTTGAGAGCCCCTCCTGGGGTCTCTGGTTTCTGGGAGGGGTGTTGTATTTCTGTATTACCTTTAACTTGTATATTTCTGTAACTATTCCTGTATATAGTGTATATATCTGCTTGTATATTGTGTGGAGCTGTAAATAGAGCTTCATTCCTTAACTTCCAGCCGGCTGAGTCTAGTCTGGGTGATTTTACAAAGTGTGGGGGAGTGGGGAACTCCCAAACCATCACAACCTCACAGCAGCTTTCCACACTTCTGATGGGCACACAAGTACTTATCAGTGCACTGGCACTGGGCTATTTGTCACCAAGAGTCTTGAACTCTGCTCATTCTGGTTTTCACTGGCTAAACTTGTCCCTGTTCTACAGTTAGTGCATGGGAGCCTGGTTCTTTGATTGCAGCTTTTATTTGTGTAGTGAAAACTGTTTCATTATTAATAACGATATCAATTTTGATATCCAGGCAGAGATTGTTAATAGCTATGAACACTGTTTATTAACATTAAATCTCACCAGAAACCTTACTTACAACGTTCAGAAACGCATGGTTTGGAAATTTGCACATACAGGAAACAGACAAACTGGAACACTTTAAAGGCAACTAGCATAAGCAAACATTTTTACTGGAAGAGAAGGTTTGTGCAGTCACTCACACCACTTGCAGTTAGTTATCCTGGATGGACACAGGAAGCTCCTTTCTGCTTATGGCAGAAGGCAATTAATGATTACAAGAGGTTTGAAGTATTTACTCACGAAAATATCACGGGACAATACCCAAAGCACATGGTGGGCTGCTGCCGGGTCAGAAGTTGTTAGAGGCTTTGGAGTTTCCTCAGGCTCCTGGGCGCTTCAGAAAAAGGAGGCAGACATCTCTGACCTGGTCTTGGCTCTCTTGGCAGCAGGTTCTCATGTGCAGGCAGATGTCTTGTGACGTGCAGTCCTGGCACAGTGTCACGCTGGCTGTGCAGGCCAAATGCATGAAGGCATCAAAGCCTTATTCTGCTTGTTGACTTGAGGTTACTATGAGGTAATAAGTAGGCCCGGATACAATAGCAGAGAGCACAATAGCACCAACCTCAATGTGGTACCTGCTCATCCTTTATATCCATTTCAGCCTGAGACTGATGGGGCTTTGGACATAGATTAGCCAATCAGGATGGCAGTTTGCCCAGTTTGCCCACATTAGGTGAAGCTGGGGCTTTTGTCTCCTTTCCTGTGGCCACCACCCCCAGCACAGAAGGAGGGGGACCAGAGGAGCATGCCTGGGCAAGCCAGGACATGTACAAGCCCACTTGGCCTTTTTAGGCCTACCACAACAATTTGATGCCAGGTAGCTCCTCCTACTACTAGTCTGGCTGTGGAGAACTAGAGAGGACTAGCAGGTGCAGTGGAGGAGAATAATTTTCATGGGATATGGATCTGACATTCTATTCTACTCGTCTCCTATGGCAGGGCAAAAGGAGGATGAAGAAATTCTCCTAGCAGTTTTTAAAACAAGGCATCATCTCAATGGTGAGTAATGTTAACTCCTTCAAAAGTCTCAGGTTTGGTAGGTTGAATGTGTCAGGGGAGACTGATAATATCTAGGTCATCTGCCAGACCCCAGCTGGGGTCAGTAAATCATTATTATCTAAGGGCTGTCAGATAGCACATACGAAGTGAGTTGTTCCTTTTCAGGCTCCCAGTGGGTAGATGTTCACCCTACAAAACTGCAGGTGTAATTGGTGTTAATTGTCAGTGTCAGCAGAGGCTGCCATGCGCTTGCTGCGTGTCAGGGCTGAAACACGTGGGTAGAGAATCACAACAAATGCTCTGCACACTGTAGCAGATATCAAGTGGACAAACCTGAACTACTAGTCCACAGACTGCAAATTCTACAGTATATAATAAATAAATAAATTTTTAAAAAACCCAAAAGAGTCAAAAGTCTCAGGTTGAATGCGAGCTGCAGACAGGTTTGTAATAGTTGAAGTGTTCACCAGTGCTTTCTGAATGCACTGAAGATGCTGTTGAGTAAAATGGTATCATGGAAAATTCAAGCCTTTCTAATCAAAGTGGAAATTTCTTCCAGGATTTTGGGAAAGATACATATTTTAAAAACAGGCTCAGAATGGCTTCCTGTGAGCAGAAATTGTTTTGTTTGGGGTTTTTTTGTTGTTATTGTTTGTTTGTTTTGGGGTTTTTTTGCATTACTTCTTCCCATCAGTTTTGAAATATAGGAAAATGTTGTAAGACATTTACAAGCTCTGGCTTGTAAAGTTTGGAAGGATGCTTATTATGAGTAACAGGAAATAAATGGAAGACAAATAGGAAACTCACCTTGGGCATCCATTATGCAAGGACCACTGAACACAGAGTGAACTAGCCCGACCAACACAAAACTCCCTCCTTCACTTCTGCTGAAGAGAAGACTTAATAGTATCTATGGCAATCCCATATGGTTATGTTACTGATGTTCATCTCCCTTTTACCCCTGATCAGACATCAGCTGCAGTGCCACTATAACCCCCAACACAACACAACACAACACAAGCAGCACCCCAGAGAAGTTAATGATTCCCTTTGCTGACAGAGCCAAACCTGCTTGTTGAGGGAATATCAGGAGTGGTTTGTCAGATTCCAGTCTCATTCAATCCTTGTATGAATATCATGGTCTGCTGGGGTATTAGTAAGTTTAAAAAGAGGTTGTTTCATAAAGTTATTAAATTATTATTTTAGAATTATATTAAAGTCATTATCAGGTTGCAGATTACTATCCCTGCCTGGTGAATGCAGGGAAGGCTGCGGATGTAGTCCACCTGGACTTCAGCAAAACCTTTGACACCATCTGCCACAACAAGCTCCTGGCAAAGCTGGCAGCTTGTGTCTTGGGCAGATTCACTCTGATATGGGTCAAGAACTGTCTGGAGAGCCAGTCCCAGAGAGTGGTAATGAATGGTGCCACATCCGGTTGGCAGCCAGTCACTAGTGGTGCCCCCAGGGATCAGTTCTGGGCCTGGTCCTGTTCAATACCTGTATTGATGATCTGGACCAGGGGATGGAGACCAGCATCAGCAAGTTTGCAAATGACACAAAGTTAGGAGCAGGTATGGATCTGTTGGAAGGTAGGAGAGCCCTGCAAGGGGACCTTGACAGGATGGATGGGTGGGCAAAGGCCAACGGGATGAGATTTAACAAGGCTAAGTGCAGAGTTCTGCACTTTGGCCCCAACAACTCCAAGCAGCACTACAGGCTGGGGGCAGAATGGCTGCAGAGCAGCCAGGTAGAGAGGGACCTGGAGGTGCTGGTAGATAGTAGCTGAACATGAGCCAGCAGTGTGCCCAGGTGGGCAGGAGAGCCAATGGTATCCTGGCCTGGATCAGAAACAGTGTGGCCAGCAGGACAAGGGAGGTTATCCTTCCCCTGTACTCAGCACTGGTCAGGCCACATCTTGAGTCCTGTGCCCAGTTCTGGGCCCCTCAATTCAAGAGAGATGTTGAGCTACTGGAACATGTCCAGAGAAGGGCGACGAAGCTGGTGAGGGGCCTGGAGCACAGCCCTGCAAGGAGAGGCTGAGTGAGCTGGGGTTGTTTAGCCTGGAATAGAGGAGGCTCAGAGGTGACCTCATTGCTGTCTACAACTACCTGAAAGGAGGTTGTTGCCGGGGGGGGTCAGTCTCCTCTCCCAGGCAGGCAGCAACAGAATTTGGGGACACAGTCTCAAGTTGTGTTGGGGGAGCTATAAACTGGATATTAGGAGAAAGTTCTTCACAGAGACAGTGATTAGCATTGGAATGGGCTGCCCAGGGAGGTGGTGGAGTCACCATTCCTGGAGATGTTCAAGAAAAGACTGGATGAGGCACTTAGTGCCATGGTCTACTTGATTGGATAGGGCTGGGCAATAGGTTGGACTGGATGATCTTGGAGGTCTCTTCAACCGGGTTGATTCATTGGTTCTATGATTCTAGCTCAAAATAGAGGTGCATAATGGCATTCAAGAACAAGATAGAATTTAGCTCTCTCCAATAAATAATGCAATTTAACTCTGTAGATTATCCCCATGCGTTTTTGACCACAAGTTTGCTGTCTGGGACATTTTGGAGAGGGATTACATGACTGTGGAAATGGATCTAAAATGGTAGAACCAGCAACATGGCTTTTCCACAATGGACATAACACAGCTGCATGGTGCTGCTGGGTTAGGGAAAGAGCTTCAAAGGTTTTCCTAGTTGTGCTCTAAACTAGGTTTGTCATTTGCTGCATTTCAAAGCCATGAGAGCAGTAAACAAGTTAATCTAAAACAGTTATGGCATGCCAGTTGATGTCATAAAACTGCTCCCTATCTCAAAATCATCTGGCTCTTATTCACTTCTTTTTTTTTTTTTTTTTTTTTTTTTTTGGTTTGGGTTTTGTGTGGTTTTGGTTTTTGGTTGGTTGGTTGGTTGGTTGGTTTTTTTCCCTTTGCTAGTAAGAGCAAGATTCCATACAAATCATGATTCTAATAGTGCACAAGTTCTTTCTGTTTGACTCTTCCACAGCTACTGTGCTCTGCACTCTGGTCAGAAAGCAAAGCAAGGGCAGACATCGGTTTATCCCTCCTCCTCCTCCTTCTCTAAGCTCCATGTCCTTCACACACAAGTGTTTGCCTTTGTAGACTAAGCCATGAGAAACAGGACTGATAAAGTATTCAGGAGGATTTTCAATGACCTCTGCTGTAAGACTCCCCTCCATCAAAGTACCACAGGCTCAGAATGGAAGAATGAAAGAAAAATCATTCTTAATGATCAGTTTTTCTGATCATACAAATAACTGTAGTTAGTTAATATTACTTCATAAAGAGAAATATTCCCCTCTGTACAAATACAGCCCTTAGCTGTCATGGACTCTCCATTTGCAATTGCAGAGGAATGAGAAAGTCTGTAGGACTTCATCACTCCTTCTTTTACAATTGCTGAGGAACATTTGGAAATGAAGTAAAGAACCCCAAAGAGTGTACTGGGCTTTACGAAGAGTGAGGAGACTGAGGTGGGATGAAAAAAAATCTGCTAAAACCAGCAGGGCTTCCAGTGTGTTGGAATAAAACATTATAACAATAGAAAGGATGTTGATTTTATTTGCTTATTTATTTTGGTGGGCTTAAAAACTACATTCTTCCTCTTCTTTCAGAGAGACAACCTTTGTCTTGCAAGGTTCAGAAGGAGAACATGCAAAACTTTAGTTATAGATGTCTACAGTTTGTTACCTTTTGGGAAGGCTTTACTAGGAAGGTAGCTTTTGGTCTTTTTTTCTTCCAAAAGCTGCTACAAGACACAGAACAGCTTGTACCTGTCAGCAAAGCTAGTCCTTTTTCTTAACTGCCCTGCTGCTCAACACTCTTATTTCACAGTGTCAGGCACTGTGAGCACTTTAATCTGTTAAAAGGGTTCTTTTTTCCTTTTAACACTGAACCCATGTTTTATTTATCAGTCTTTGATTTAGAAACACTTAGAAGGCATAACACGTTTTCTAAGATGGATGACTTCTCTGTGGCTTTTGTGCTTGTGCAAAGGTGTTGTCGTTGTTGCTGGAAGTCCAAAGGAAAGCATCTTTATAAAGAAACGCTTTGTGTGGTGTAGTCCAGAAGAGCTGCAACCCTCTAACAGCTCTGTGAGCAGACACACACATAAAGCTGTTCTACAAAGGGCCGTATTCAGCAGTCATTGAAGTCAGTGGGAGCCTTTGCCTTGGCTTTAGCGGGCTTTTTCCAGGTCTCACTGAAAAATAGAGAAAGGATTAAATTGAGACCTAAAAATCACATTTCATTTCCAGGATGACCTAAAGTCATATAGTGTCAGCATCTCCAGCTGATAGTATAAAACTCAATCAGAGGTTACAGAACCTTAATTTCTAGCAAGGGAAACAACATCCCACCCCACTGTGTTCAGTGTTTCTTTGGGTTGAGTATTTTCAAGTCCCACAAGCTGACCCTGTCTTCCAGCCTGTTTAGCAAAGGCATGAGCTTTCCTCAGCCCTCCTATTGCCCCTATGAGTGGTGTAAGTGTGCTGAGAGAAATCTGGGAAACCCCATCTCTTCATATGCAGATCAGAGCGCTCCATGCCTTGCATCAGAGCAAGACTTTGGCAGTCACAGCAACTACACAGTGTACACACCAATGGCAGCCAAAAGCAGCTGTTTTACTCATCAAGGTAACGAGTGTGTAATTTGCAACTCATACAAGTTCCTGCTATGAGGAGAGCACCTTTAATACCACTCACTCATGCACACCTGCCCAGAAGAGACCCAAGACTCCTCTCTCACATGCAGCACCTCTGCCTAAAGTGCAGACCAAAGTGCTGCCACAGTGTCTGTCAGATGGTCATGAGAATGATGAGATGTCTAGACAGCCTTGAAGTGTTGATGGCTATTTGTCTTTCAGTTGCATTTCACTGGGAAGGAGTTGTTAATATTTGGTTGCTTAAACAGAATAATCGGTTCGCAACTCTCCCTTGATCCAAGCATACCACCATTTGGCCCCAGCTCCAGTAATAAAGTGATGCTTTTCCCCTGAAAATGTGGGTTTTGCTCTACAAAGACAACTCCATTACATAAATCCTGGCAGTCAGCTACCAATCATTATGGTAACTGGGTGCCAAATGAGATATTAAGATAGCATTAAATAGTTGCCAAATAGGGATATCTGCTCTCACTCTCTTATAAGCTTCATCTTCCTTTCCTTCTCTCTTCTCTTCTCTCTCTGCTATCAATGCAGCTTCCACTTTCCTAATAAGAACTCTGCAGTGAGTCCCTGATCAGTGTCCTGCAGCTGCAGAGATAGCACAGGGTTGACTAAAATATGTAAGTATATTTCAAAGAAATAAAAACCACAGAAATTATTGGTTTGGTGTTTTGTTTTGTTTTGTCTTGTTTCATTTGGAGTCTCTTGTTACACTCTCTGTTTGCATTTGCATTACATGGTGGCTCTCTGACCAACCAGCAAAATAGCATGGACAGGTCAAAGATCCTCTAACCTGCTATCTTTCTTCAACAGCAGCAGAAAGTTAAGGAAAAACTATAGGAAGTAGAAGAAATATGGGAATTCTTCCAACAGTCTGTAGCTCAGGGACTTTCTGAGCTGGAGGTAACATCCGGAATATCATAATTTCCCCTAAAAGACCTCCTACATCAAATGAATTGATCCCACTTTGAACTCATTTGTACTGTTGGCCTCCACATCCTGTCTCAAAAGGTTCCCTGATGTATTTAGTGCAGGGTGTAAAATGTTCTTCACATTTGTGCTAACCTTAGTCTTGGGGCAATTCCACTGACTGCCTCTTTGAGTATTAGATGACGAAACATAGTTTAATTCCCTGTTCTTTTTTCATTATTCATGAGTCTAGCACCTGTTTCAGTGAGCAAAAACCATGGAAATCTTTTATTCCCCTGTTTGTTTCCACACACTGCAGGTTGAAAACATTGAAATGTTCTCATATTCAAAAGCTTATAAATAAACTTCTTGGAATATTCTCCCTGTGATGTTTTGAACTCAGCCAAAGAAGAAGAGGAATGAGACTTACCACTTAATGGGATATACTGCCATTTTGACTCTTTTCCAGTTTGAAACAGATCAGATATAATTTTTTGCAAAAATTAAACATAGAGACACTTCGGAGAGCTCAGTGTATTATGTTCCAAGAAAGAAAATGTATCAAATTGCTTACAAGTTGAAAAATAAAACCTGCCTTTCAAACAGCCGTCTTGCAGTGAAAAATAGCAGCCCTCACCCTTTATGCCAAACACTATACTGTGAAATCTGATGTTTTGACAACATCAGATACTTTGGGATTTTTTTGCCCCTGAACTGAAATTTCATCCTCTCCAAATAGAAACCAATTGACTTACACAACATACATCTATTTTGAAGGAAATCAGATTGGTAAGGCTTTCTCCTGAGGTGCTTCATATTGCATAGGCAAAGGAAGGAGAAAAGTGACCAGGATTTTTTCTGTGACTCTGCTCTGTTAAAAAGTGTTGGTTTTACAGGCTGCCTCTCACATTTGTCCTGCTGCAAAGGAGCCAGAGCTTTCCTTGACTGTTTTTTTACAGAGACCCTACAGTCAATGGTCCTGCCATGTCAGGGCATTTCCGTTGTTCAGTGCCAACTTGGATCTGATATTGCATTCCCTCAGACACCTTGACTAGGTGCCCAGGGATGATGTTGCCTGGATATCAGGTGGAAAACTGCTCTCCAAACTAGGATCCATGTGCACCATGTTACTGGGAGAAGGAGATGTTCTGCAATGAAATGGTTTTTACAGGGCCACAGAGGTTGGTTTTCTTCATGCCCTAGAAGTGGACCACAGTCATAAGCAGGTACGGTGCTATCTTGACAGGTGGACTTAAGTGTGGGTAACCAAAAGGTCACATATGTGTGTAAAATATCACAGTATCACCAAGGTTGGAAGAGACCTCAAAGATCATCAAGTCCCACCCGATACCACAGCCCTCAAGATTAGACCATGGAACCAAGTGCCACGTCCAAACCCGCCTTGAACACCTCCAGGGATGCTGACTCCACCACCTCCCTGGGCAGCCCATTCCAGTAGTGAATGACTCTCTCAGGGAAGAACTTTCTCCTCACCTTCAGCCTAAACTTCCCCTGGCATAGTTTGAGATTGCATCCTCTTGTTCTGGTGCTGGTTGCCCGAGAGAAGAAAGCAACCTCCTCCTGGCTACAACCACCCTTCAGGTAGCTGTAGACAGCAAGAAGGTCCCCCCTGAGCCTCCTCTTCTCCAGGCTAAACAATCCCATCTCCCTCAGCTTCTCCTCATAGGACTCGTGCTCAAGGCCTCTCACCAGCCTCATTGCCCTTCTCTGGACACGCTCTCAAGTGCCTCAATGTCCTTCTTAAATTGAGGGGCCCAGAACTAGACACAGTACTCAAGGTGTGGCCTAACCAGTGCAGAGTACAGGGGGAAAATGACTTCCCTGCTCCTGCTGGCCACACTATTGCTGATGCAGAACAGGATGCCATTGGCCTTCTTGGCCACCTGGGCACACTGCTGGTTCATGTTTAGACGGGTGTCAATCAGCACCCCAAGATCCCTTTCTGTTTGGCTGCTCTCCAGCCACTCCAACCCCAGCCTGTAGCTCTGCATGGAGTTGTTGTGGCCAAAGTGCAGCACCCAGCACTTGGATTTGTTGAATGCCATCCCCTTGGACTCTGCCCATCTGTCCAGGCGGTCGAGGTCCTGCTGCAGAGCCCTTCTGCCCTCCAACCCAGCAACATCAGCCCCTTGGTATCATCTGCAAATTTGCTGGTGACTGACTCTATGCCCTCGTCCAGATCATCAATGAAGATGTTAAAGAGGATGGGACCCAGTACTGATCCCTGGGGGACACTGCTAGTGACAAATACATTTGTTGAAAGCAGACACCCCGAGCCAGAAATAAGAAATAGTCCAGAGATCCCATACATTGTTACTATGGCATCGTTCCTGCTGGTGGATTAGCAACAGAAACATGAGGGCAGCAGTAGGTTTCTTCATTATTGGCCAGTAGAGTTTTGTGGTTTTATTATTTTTTTTTAAATTCCCTTTAATGGTCTTCTATGGAATGGGCAAAAAAGGGAATTCACAGATTTGGCAACATATTTTGAGAGTTGTGTGTTTCATTAGGGTACGAGAAAAAAAATCCCACAGCCCAAATGTGCTTCACAGCTTTGTATGTGGATATGAATACAGATTATTATGATATTAATGTAATGCAATTAAGAAAAAGCTGATGTTATTGTTTGAGACAGACGTTAATTCCCCAAAGAAGAGTAAATCAGTTGCAATTATTGCACTTTCTGTAAGAATTTGCACATTTTACTCTAGGTCAGGTCTATTACTGAAATGAGGTGCTACTATTTTTTGGTTAGACTGAACAAAGGGCAGAGACAGTGACAGGTACAATGTGTAACTAATCACAATATATATGAAACTATTCAAGAGTTAATGAGGGACAAAATAAACCTAAACACTCTCTTGAGTCTATACATTCTTTAAAAATAAAATAAAATAAAATAAAAACAAACCAGGAAAAACAAATTAAAAAGGAGTCCAACTTGTTCAGCTTCTCTCTGCTTTTCTACTGAAGTAGCAGTAACATAAATACTCTTCTGGAGCTATTTATTGCTACCAGTCTGACACATTAGTGCCATGACCCCTGCACCTGTAATATGATACACAGGCAAAACAAAAGCATGAAGGGAAAGGGCTCAGCTTCCTCTGCTTAATTACTTGATGCAAAACAAAAGCCACCCTAAGGGTTGTTTGGAAGGGAAAACAATACTGAGCACCTTTGGTGTGTGAGTAAAAATTTCCCACCTGGAGTAGAACCAGGGGACACCAAGTGTCATGAACACACTCCTCCCATCCCCCCATGCAGAAACAGTACAGGATTAGAAGGGACCTCTGTCAACCATCTAGTCCAACTCCTCTGTTAAAGCAGGTTCACCTGAAGCGAGCCGCCCAAGATTGCATCCAAGTGCAGAGAGGGAAGAGAACCTCCCTTGACCTACTTGTCATGCTCTGCTTAATGCACCCCAGGATAGCATTGGTCTTCTTGACCACCAGGGCACATGGTTAGCTTGTTATCCATTGGGACTCCAGGGTGCTTTCAATCCATTTGGGCACCAGAGATTTTCACTATATGGATATATCTTTTGGTGTCAGGGGAAAGCTGAAGGCACCTTTGAGCAGCTAAGACTGCAGTGGAGACTAGGAAGAGAGGTGAAGGGAGTGATGCAAAAAGGCTGTAAACCTCATGTCATATGTGCATGTGTGTGGGTAAGCTAAACATAAACACCTGATATAACCAAGTTAACTTCCAAAGAACTGTAAAAGAAGCTATTTCTTTTTAGCTTATATTCGAAGACTTGCTGGTGTACTGCCACACTGTTACAGTATCTTCAATGCTGGTATGTAGTTGTTTGTTTGGTTGTTTGGTTTTTTAACAAGCATCAAACACTTCAAAGATCATATTAAACCCTCCTCATTCAGAGAAAGACCAAAATCACCCCTGTTGTGTTTTTTTCCACATTAAAGAGAAATAACTAAGAACAGCAGCTAATCCATTCCATGTTTTCATGTCCCTCTAGCAACATGTTACAGGAATGGTGTTAATTGACATTTTGTCCAACAGAAAAAAGCAGATTTTTGAAAGGCACAAAACCCTGCAGACAGCTAACTCCACAGAATGTTTTCTCTGCAACTTCGCTTTTGTAAGGAATTCCCAGAAATCACCACAAATACATTAGTGAGAAACACCCTGATTTGATTGAGTAAAGTCTCTGACTCAAATGTGTAAAAACAAGCAAAATCCCCTGAATGTCCCATTCCTCACTGCCTTCATATCACACCTTTAAATTCCAGCAGTATTTCAGTCCTGTTTCCAACCAAGAAAATAATACACAAATTCTATGTTTTTCCCTTTTCTACAGAAAGTTAGGCAGATGCAGTGAGGATGACCGCTGTTTGGTCCCATTTCTGCATTGTGTGCCTCAGAGTTCCACCACTGTTGTGTCCTGAGTTCAAAAAGCAACACAACAGACCCACAACCTGCTTGAATCATTCCCTACCTTTCAGTACTATCCAGGGGGATCCATCTGTGACACAGACAGCCCCAGAAGTACATGGCTCATTGTTTAGTTGGGGTTTTAAGGGATATGGTCTGACTCAAGACATCTGTTTTCTGACATTGTGCAAACAAGCTGATTCCCCTGGCTCCTGGCTGGAGACAGAGATGCCTTTGTCGCAGTGAAGAGCTGGGATTTATGCTGTTTCTGACAGTCTGGTAGGCAGCAAGATATGCTATACAAACTCACCTGGTCAAAGCAGGATATCCTATGACTGAATTGTCCTGTGTCCGGATTCTTGCCCATGTCTCACTATATTTTCAAACTAGCATACAAATTCCTGGTAACTATTTTTAAGAGGCTTATTTGTGACTGTCACTTGCTATACACCTTCACGGTCTCTGCTATATCCCTAGTTGTACTCAAATGGCACTACCCCTGAGAGAACCCCCATCAGAGCATCATGGATAATATACACAGATGGGCACAGATACATAGAAACAAAACCACTTGCTTTAAATTATGTTTGCCCTATACACATTTTTGTGCACATCTTTCAAATATTGCTTTAGCACCCAAGGTCAGTATACAGAAGCTCCAGAGCAGACTGGATTTTCCTGACCGTTGCAGACAAATAATAGATAAAAAGAAAGGGGAAAGTTTACCCCTCCTTCTGACAGCTCTGCCTCTGTCAGTAAAGTCAAAGAGGAAGTAGATCTAGGTGATCCTGCTCTGGTAGGGGAGTTTTACTACCTTACCTTTTGAGGTCCCTTCCAACACCTTACATTTTGTGATTCTATGATTCAGAGCTATTTCACACTGTCCCAGATGAGAATCCAGACTTCAATTCCTTGTAAAACAAGGTTTTAACTTTAAAAGCCCTATCTGTTGACTGTATCATACTACCTTTTACAAACACCTCATGCGCTCTCCCTTCTTCCCACATTTCTTAAGCAGAACATTAAACAGACTGAAAAAATAATAGATATCAGGAGTTTGTATTTAAAATACTTACCAAATCATGTAATCAAAAATGTATCCTAAAGATTTAGCAGAATCTAACATCAGAGATTAAAGCAAGGATAGAGCAAATTAACTATGTTACATAGTAATGGGACAGTCAATAAATCATAAAAACATCAAGGTGTTTCCAAGATATGCACTATGTACTGAAAGTATCCTTAATGTATGCTTTTTAAAAACTCTGCTCTTTAAGATACAGAGCTTCATGTCAGTTTGTGATAGCAGAAAGCTCTTTTATCAATCTGTGGGTGTCACTGTTCTTTTATTTGCCTCATTTTCATATTCTTCTCTAAGAACAGGTGAAATTAATTGTGGTTGAAACCTCTAATTGAAATGCAAAATAAAATCTGATGCAAAACAAATTACTAAATTGGCCCTTAACCCAAGTCCTTCTTTTAGAAGACACTCCAGTAATGAAATGAAAAGTGATATAAAATTGTATATACCACTCATTCCATTGACAGAGGAGATTTGAACAATGAATTTTGGTTTTCCTTCCACTGCAGTAAAACAAAACCTAGTTTCTCCAAAAATCATTTATGGATTTATTCCAACGTAATGTTTATTACAGTACTATTTACAAGGTCTTGCAATGACAGGACAAGGGGCAATGGGTTTAAACTGGCAGAGGGAAGATTTAGACTAGATGTCAGGAGGAAGTTCTTTCCAGTGAGGGTGGTGAGGCACTGGAACAGGTTGCCCAGGGAGGTTGTGGCTGCTCCCTGCCTGGAGGTGTTCAAGGTCAGGTTGGACGAGGTCTTGAGTAACCTGTACTAGTGGGAGGTGTCCCTGCCTATGGCAGGGGGTTGGAACTAGATGATCCTTGAGGTCCCTTCCAACCTTACCATTCTATCATTCTATTCTATGTTGATTACATAAAATAGAGAATTACATTTGCTGTACTTAAGCAAACAATTGAGGAAGACTACAAAAGGAAGGGCAAACTCAGAGTCTTCAACTGTTGTTAAACCTCTTCATTTCCATGGCAAGGTGAAAAACTGGACTGCTCTCCTTCTCTTCCTATTTTAATTGCTTGTGCTCAGTCACAGCCCTACCTATATGCTTAAACACAAATCATATGTAGCAATGATGCACATTCATTACCATATTCTCTAAGTTGGACAGTTCCACAACACAGTGCCACAGTTGGTTGTTATCTCTAACAACAAGTATTACACTATCCCACAAGGTGTTGCGGAGACAAAGAAATTGCAGGTAGCTCCATTTGGCTTTCTTCATATGGTCAGCATCCAGACCAAATGGAAGTGCTCCAGGGATTTTATAATAGGATGCAGGCATAAAACAACCTCACCGCTTTTGTGTAGATTTCTATGGTCTTTTTTCACTTTTTTTTTTTTTTTTTTTTTTTCTTTTTAAGATTTAAATGTTCACAGAAGAAGCAGTCATGCAGAGATAATGAAGTGAAAAAAAAAAGAAATTTAAATGTTAGAAAGCAACCCCACTTTCTCCTGCCAACTGGCTGCATCTTATTATCGACTTACGACTCTCAGAGAACTCAGGGAGGTCAGCAGAGAAGATCTAGATCAACTCTCCCTCTTCCCAATACAAGTTTGCTGTCATCCCAATATGCTCCACTGCCATAGCTTTCTGTGCTGCAAGAGGTTATTACCTTATCTGTCCAGCAATAAGTTTATTTTAAAATTGATATTTAAAAACCCAAGCAAACCCAAACCCACAATATCAATCTCTGACTTTTTCTGTCTTGTTGTCAAATGTCCCACCATTTTGGCTAGATTTGCACAATGTACTGTGCATATGTTTTTTTTTCTGTCTCCAAGCCCAGAACTATTTTCTTTTGAGGCTGTGTCAGCTGCTGGTTCTTGCAGATTGTCTTTGTCCTTTCCAACCTGCAAAATATCATCTGCAGAATCCAAATCACTGTCTGTCTATTCTCTTATCTTTTCTTTCTTTTACCCATCAATAGCCAAGCCGTGCTGCTCAGTAACTACGACATATTGTAGGAAGGAACTGATAAGTACATCAAACAGCATTCACAGACTACACACAAATATGGAACACTGACATTTTTTATTGCCTGTGACAAGTTACCCATCCCTACTCTGTCTTTCCAGATGCATAATGCAGATTTCAAGTCTGTGTCACTGTAGGTACTCTTTATTATAAAGAACTTATGCATATATAATCATAACAAGAATTTAAAAACCATATGCAGGTAGAAAGTACATTTAGAATCATAGAATGGTAAGATTGGAAGGGATATCAAGGATCATCTAGTTATAACCCCCTGCCAGAGGCAGGGACACCTCCCACTAGTACAGGTCACTCAAGGCCTCGTCCAACCTGCCCTTGAACCCCTCCAGGGAGGGAGCAGCCACAACCTCCCTGGGCAACCTGTTCCAGTGCCTCACCACCCTCACTGGAAAGAACTTCCTCCTAACATCTAGTCTAAATCTTCCCTCTGCCCGTTTAAACCCATTGCCCCTTGTCCTGTCATTGCAAGTCCTTATAAATAGTCCCTCTGCAGCCTTCCTGTAGGCCCCCTTCAGATATTAGAAGGCTACTCTAAGGTCTCCTGGAAGCCTTCTCTTCTCCAGGCTGAAGAGCCCCAACTCTCTCAGCCTGTCCTCATAGGAGAGCTGCTCCAACCCTCTGGTCATCCTCATGGCCCTCCTCTGGACCCGCTCCAACACTTCCATGTCCTTTCTGTGCTGAGGGCTCCAGAACTGCACACAGTACTCCAGGTGGGGTCTGACAAGAGCAGAGTAAAGGGGCAGAATCCCCTCCCTTGCCCTGCTGGCCACGCTGCTCTTGATGCAGCCTAGGACTCGGTTGCTGTCTGGGCTGCATGTGCACACTGCAGGCTCATGTTGAGTTTTTCATCAACCCAGACCCCAGGTCCTTTTCCTCAGGGCTTCTCTCCAGCCGTTCCCCACCCAGCCTGTATTTGTGCTTGGGATTGTGCCTACCCAGGTGCAGGACCTCACACTTGGCTCATTTCATGAGGTTGGCCTGGGCCCACCTCTCCAGCCTGTCCAGGTCCCTCTGGATGGCAGATATTTCTTTCTAGTATTGTTCTAGTAGATATTTCTTTCTCGTATTAGCAGCAAAACAAATCACAACACAACAAATAAAAAAACCCCAAATTTGAAATTATAAGAATGCTCCCATTCAGTATTTAAATGCTACATTCAGTATTTAAATACAAAGGGGCCAGACAATATCCAGTGATTTAATGCAAGCAGTTCAATATTTCCCTGTAACTAAGGTGTGGTAACTGGTCTTGTGTGACTTTCACATCTGTTGCTCTTCATAGTAGTATTCACTTTGTATGCTATTCACACCATCTCTGACTTGTGCTCCAGATGAGAAAGAGTTGGTATACAGCTGGTTACTGAACATCACTCAAAGACTGTTTTTTCCTCATTCTCATCTGAAACAGCCAATGTATTTTCTGAATACCTACAAATTTCCCAGTGACCACAGTTCAATGAAACAGAAGTTCAGGAAGCTTAAAGCAAACTTTCATCTGTCGGTTGAAAGTCCCTGTAGGAAAAAAAAAAAAAAAGTGATCGTTAGATCTATTCTTTAGATTGAGGTGGATTTTGTAACATGAACCATGTGCTATTCACTGAAAACACAGGGAAAAAAATCTAAAAAGTGTTAATTTCTTAATTGTCACACAGAGTCCCTAAGAGAGTTGGGTAAATCACCTAACCTCTGATTACGAGTTTCCCTCTGTCAAAGAGCATTCATTCTTACCCAGGTGTTGTTCTTTGAGGTTTTTGTAAATGGCTTGAGAAACCAAATCAAGACCAAACTAAAGGTCATTACTCTAATGAGTCAAGTAAGTACTTACATCTGATCCAGACAGATTTAGGTTCTTCTGTAATATATCATCTAAATTACCAATTCTATAGCAATGTATATTATGTTTGTTCATTCGGTATCCCCACAGCGGAAAAACTGGAAAAATGTGATACAGGCTTTGATATTAAGTCAGGACTGATGCAGATTAGGTTTCACATATGTTTTGACTATGGTTATATTTTTTTACTATTGTTTCAGTTTGTCATATTCTACACATATTTAAGATGTTAACTAATCTGTAGCAACTGTTAATCTGTAATCATTTCCCTACTACTGAACCCTAAAAATGGACTCTGCAAAACATGGAGATAATTATGAAAAGAAGGAATAGACATCTGTTATTGGGGGGGCTGAGCTGTGACTGACAAGCAGTTCTGTTGTTCATAAAGGGAAAACATGTGTAAAGATGTAAGCCACCAGGAATGATAACCTCTGCACTCTCACCCCATGCTGAGCTCCAGTAAATGAGTGCACCTATCTCTCCTGCCAAGTGTAATGCAATACAGATGTGAAGTTTGCATCACAGGATGTTTATTTGGCTTTGAATCTTGAAGTTAGATTGGGAGGAATCTTAAAACAGCAAATAGAGCATCACGAAAAAAAAAGTTAAAATTAATAAAGTGAATGGATTAACTATGTATTTTATGTCAGTTTTGAGAGATTAAAGATTTTTTTAGATAGTGAAACAAATTACACATAATTTTTTGTCATGGCCTTCAGGAAAGAATCCAGTTGGGTCTTGAAGAATAATATAAAGTCACCAGCTTCTACTTAAGTCTAAAAAAAATTCAGACAAAACCTCCCTTAAATGAATTTTTTTCTGCATAGGCAATTAATAGCTGCTGTAGTGAGACTGAATGATTCAGTAATGCAGGTATTAACAGCATGCCATATTAGAGGGTAAAGAAATGTCTTTCAAGTCATAGAAGATTCTGTGGTTGTGGTTAGATAGCCACAACATCAAACTACAGCCAGGATTCCTCCTCCAGTACTTTTTGACCCCAGGCCTGAGGTTTGACAGGAAACACATTCCACAAACCTTTTAATTTATCTTGGCCCTTTTTAATGAGAAAGGATGTTTTTAAACAGACATGTGCCTTGGTTTTCCTTCCCCTTCTAGTGCATGTGTCAGCCAAATAAATATTATCAAAACATTAAATATCTTGAGCCTTTCTAGGATATTTCATCTGAGTATGTCTGAAATACTTTACAAATCTTAATTAATCCCCCACTGAGAGCAGCACTGATAGATATGTTTCACAGCTGATCACAGCATCATAGGCTGTTAGGGGTTGGAAGGGACCTGAAGAGACCATTGAGTCCAACCCCCCACCAGAGTAGGACCACAATCTAGCTCAGGTCACAGAGGAATCATCCAGACAGGCCTTGAAACTCTACAGAGAAGGAGACTCCACAATCTCTCTGGAGAGCCCATTCCAGTGCTCTGTGACCCTTGAGCATGTGAGGAGAGGCAGCAGGTATCAATGTCTCTCATGGCTGGACAGGGAGCAAATATGAGGCAGGTGTTAGACTTCAGCTGTCCTCTGATTTCATGATTTTTCTACTGAGTTTTCTCAGGCATGTGCAGTTTATGCCAGGCAGTAAACACAATGAGTGCTTATGTGGTCCATGGGCACTTTGACTCTCTCTCTCTCCCCGCTTAAGTGAAACCCACAGCATCACAGCATCTCTTTGCTATCATGATAGAGGCTAGAGCTCTGACATGGTTCAGTTGTGCAGGCTTGAATCTCTTTATTCGCCTTTGCAGGTCTTTGACCTTGTGTCCCAGGTAGGACAGAGATGGGAAGCAGCCTTGAACTTGTAGCAAACCAGCATGAAGAAGTGCAGGTTGCCTGAAGCCTGCCTTATGCTGTCTTATTTAAGATACTTGAATCACATTATTTCTCTAAATATAAAAAATCCTCACCAGAACACATGCTCTCTCTGTACCTGAGACTACAAAGGTTTAAGCAGGGTTTTTTTTTCTTCTTTACAAAAATGTATCAAAGACATAATTTATTACAATGAAAATGTGAACACACAAAACAAAACTGACGTCTCCTCACTTCAAATGCCTTTGAGCTTAGAAGATGGGAGATAAAAAGGCAATTGATATGGGCAAACAAACCCATATTTTATGTCTTTCTTCTGTCTTCCAGACTGTAATGGGCTGCGGTCTGAAGCTCAGAGGACTTCTGCCTGATTTACATGCATTTTTTTAAAGCAAGTCTTACTGTTTCATGTTATTAGCAGTACTAGCAGCAACAGGACCTGTGTTAGGGAGGTCAAGTCAATAAAGCTCATGACTGTGTGCTGTTCCACTCTGAAAGCTGCTGAGTGAACAGCAGCTCGGGTAGAAGTTTTGGAGCATCTTGATATGGCACTGCTCACTGAGAGATTTTTTTTATGATTCACCAACAAAATGATCACCATGGAAAATAATGCTGCTTTCAGCATAATTCTTAGACTTACCTCTTTTTAACAACTCCAGGTATGCTTCTGCAGAGCCAGCAAGTGTGGCCTCTGAAGCAGGCCCAGGCTGTGCTCCAGATGGGCTGTAACTCTCTAGATGTCGTGAATAAACAGATGCCAGGCAGGAGTATCCATTTCAGATTAACCAACGGAGGACTGTACAATTTACTCCCATGTCTATGCAAGTTCCTGGCAGTTTTGGAGAGCTGTGGACCACAGGACGCTAGAACAACGACCCACATGATGACAGAATTATGCCCAGCACCATCTTTCCAACTGAAATCCCGAATAATAAAGACAACAAAAGGGATATGCAGTCATCAGTTTTCTAGAGTCCTAGACAGAAGATTCTGAATAGAGTTTTAAAAATTGGTAGAGTAATCTGTCAGGACTCTTGGCTTCCTATTTTGAAATGCAGAATTTGAATCCTTAGAAAGACAGCTTTCATTTGAAAATGGTTGCATAAATCATATATGTGTGACTGATTTCTCCTGCCAGGCTGGTGGACAATGGCTGTATAAGCCTTGGCATAGGGCTGCTGGAACACTTCAGGGGTACAAGACTCTGTGAAGCACTATCCTTGAACTAAATGTTTTCATAAACCTGGCATTGAGTCTGAACTGTGAATCATGGCATGCTGTAGGCTGCAGTTGTACCCTGAAAACTGAGTCTGGATGTTAGCAATAAATAACGGATTAGTGTTACAGTGGCATCATGGCTCTAAATGTACTCAATATGCAGTGATACTGGCTAGATATCTAGGTTATTAGTCTTGTACCTAGCTTTAGAGAACCAAGGTCAGCCTTTCTGGAACCTGAACCTTGAGGATCTCAAGGATCATCTAGTTCCAACTTCCTGCCATAGGCAGGGTCACCTCCCACTAGTACAGGTTACTCAAGGCCTCCTCCAACCTGGCCTTGAACACCACCAAGGAGGGAGCAGCCACAACCTCCCTGGGCAACCTGTACCAGTTTCTCACCACCCTCATTGGAAGGAACTTCCTCCTGACATCTAGTCTAAATCTTCCCTCTGTCAGTCTAAACCCATTGCCCCTTGTCCTATTATTGCAAGACCTTGTAAATAGTCCCTCCCCAACCTTCCTGTAGGCCCCCTTCAGATACTGGAAGGCTGCTCTAAGGTCTCCTGGAAACCTTCTCTTCTCCAGGCTGAAAAGCCTGAAGTCTCTCAGCCTGTCCTCATAGGAGAGGTGCTCCAGCCCTCTGATCAACTTCGTGGCCCTCCTCTGGACCTGCTCCAACACTTCCATGTCCTTCCTGTGTTTATAAAGGGTAATGATGAATCTTTTGTGTATGTTTAGCCACTGTTTTGCTGAATGCTGTTTAGTGCTACAAAGGAATATAAATATTTGGGGATTCTTAAATCTCAAGATTCAGGCCAGATTCAATAAGAACTTCTGAGTCTACATTGAGTTCTCGGGGAATATATTTGTATCTTAAATGTGAGACTATAAAGCCTCCTATCTGGACTGGATTCTGAAAACAGTAGGGTTTTCAACAAAGGTATGGTTATGGTAGCAGTCAAGTTTCACTGGATGTCTTCCAGTTCATTGAAATCTGAACAAATAAAAGATTGAACTAAAATTAATTATCCACATTGTCTGCCACCTACCAGAAAGCCTGAAAAGTATTTACCGGAACCTGTAGAATCGGTATAGTAGTTCTTGCTTATTTACATTTTAATTGAGCATTAACAAGTCTCAAATCAAGAGGCTTTCCTACAGTCAGATCTGACTAGGAAGAATTACTTAAATAATTCTAGCATAGAGAGAGAGGGAAATTCAGAAGCTCTCTCATGCTGTTGTACTCCCAAAGAAGCTTCCCTTGGGTTTATACCTAGCTGTAGGGAGATTTTAATCCCTCTGATTACAACTGGATTAACAGAAAGGAAACTTTAAACACTATCTGTGCTCCTGACATCACACTGACCTGAATCTGGGGATTTTGGACAGACTGCCTTTCATTTAAGATGCTACACTTTCCAATCTGTCATAAACAGGAACCAAGAAGAACAGTTCTGGCTGTAGTTACATGCAAGTATGTGGTCAGGTCCTTTATGTTTCTTGTGAATATCTGCAGCAGGAAGAGAAACACATCTGGATGGCAGCATCATAATTCACCTACATGGCCTCCTTCCTCAAAAGGGAAGAAAACTATTGCCCTACATTTCTCAGACTTTCCTTATCAAAAGATTACTTTTTTTTTTTTTAATACAATCTCTAAACTCTCTTGATTAATGTTTCCACAATGGGTTTCCTTTGTGACTAAACAAAGATCCAGTTAAGTGCAGTTCTGGAGCCTCCAGCACAGGAAAGACATGGAAGTGTTGGAGTGGGTCCAGAGGAGGGCCATGAGGAGGACCAGAGGGCTGGAGCAGCTCTCCTATGAGGACAGACTGAGAGAGTTGGGGCTCTGCAGCCTGGAGAAGAAAAGGCTTCGAGGAGACCTTAGAGTAGCCTTCCAGTATATGAAGAGGGCTACAGGAAGGCTGGGGAGGGACTGTTTATAAGGTCTTGCAATGACAGGACAAGGGGCAATGGGTTTAAACCGGCAGAGGGAAGATTTAGACTAGATGTCAGGAGGAAGTTCTTTCCAGTGAGGGTGGTGAGGCACTGGAACAGGTTGCCCAGGGAGGTTGTGGCTGCTCCCTCCCTGGAGGTGTTCAAGGGCAGATTGGACGAGGCCTTGAGTGACCTGTACTAGTGGGAGGTGTCCCTGCCTCTGGCAGGGGGTTGGAACTAGATGATCCTTGAGATCCCTTTCAACCTTACCATTCTATGATTCTATGATTCTAACACTGAATTGAAGGATTCTCTTGATTTTAAGGGAATCAATTTAACTATTCTGCTCCTGCTAAAAGCTTTTTTTCTGTCTTTTCAACCAAACTACTCTTCAGAATTTTCTTACAGACATTTTTTTCTTTTAATTAAAAAAAAAATCTTTTTAAAAGACATAAAAATGCAAATAGGAAATTTGCAGCTTTATTCATCATTGTTATTTATTACAGTATTTCTGTTAGTTATTCATGGAGATTCTGGATAAGCTGGAGACCATTGCTGAACAATGCACTGAAATTAGCTCTTCTTCCCTCTCCTGCTCAATCTGAAGCTCTTGTATTAATTCCCTTTATGGCACAGACAAATCACTTATTTCTCTGTACCTTAGCATTATCCCAGTTTATGTTTGGGGAGCTTATTTCTCTCCATTTTTTGCATCCAGCCTGGCAAAGTTTACGACTGCAAGACAGAATGTTTCTTCCCTGTTTCTTTTACAGAACCTGGTATGTCTGTGGAGTTTTTACATGTTAACATAACACAATGATAATGATATTAAAAAAAAAAAAAATTTTTAAAAAAAATTGAAGCAAATCAGAGTGAAAAGGTATCATACTTCATATACCAGACAAGAATGGTCCAAAAGGGCTGGTTATTATCTCCTGTACTATTTGTAGTTAATGCTGAGAAAGAGATAATTCTTCTTTACTACCATAAGACCCTTTATGACAGCATATTTAAGTGCATCAGTTCAATCTTCTGCTCTTGCTGTCATTCTTTCAAACAACTCTCAAGCACAGAAACCATCAGAAAATGCTGGAAGAACCTCCCTTTTTCAGGGAACTAAATGCTTTTTCTTCTACCCCAGTGTCTCCCCGTACTCTTGGAAGGTATCTAGATATATGATCAAGTGACAGTAAACTATGATTCATTCCACTTTTCAACAGTGGAATGAATCATAGGCATTTCAAGAGAGTAGAAAACTGAGCACAGCACAGAAAGCATAGAGAGCAACAGCATGATGATTACAGAGATTAGCTTTATTATTTCTGTAAGGATGATTTTGAATTGGAGGCTGTACTTCAGGAATGCCATCCTTCTGCTGTGTCATTCAGTGACAGTCTGTACTGGAAATGAGCTGAATGTGTAGGGCAGTAAAATTTACTTCATTCCTTGGTTTGATGCCTGTTCACTGCTTCCCCACCTACTACATTTTCCTCTCTCTTTTTTGACAGCCATTCCCAAGTCTTTTCATTGTAGACCCAAGATCACCACATGCTTTGCTGCCTTCATCCCTGTACAACATTTTCTACACCTTCTGCTCAAGCCAGGCACAGATCTGACTTGCCTTTTTCTATCTCACAGTTAATTACTACTTGCTATTGTTGCCTTTAACCCTGCTGTCTCCCTTTTGCTTTTCTTCCTATTTTCTGCTCTTGTCTGCAGTGACCTATCAAAACTCAGCTGGAAAAGATTTTTGTTATTTCCATTGCCACTTCTTGTTGAATATTGTTCTGAGATATATTTCTTAAGCACTTTCTGCCTGTCAACTTTTAATGCTTTTAATTGCTTATATGCACTGGTATAATCATAAAACCTTTTAACATTTCACTTTCCTCCCAGGAAAATGTATCCTAGTCACATAAACGTGACCTTCAGCTCCTTTTGTGAATGCTGAAGGAAAGAAGTCATTCAGACTGTCAGCAACATTGTCAAAACTTCCCAGTTGTGTCCTTTAATAGCTGGATAGCCTCATTACCTTTCTGTTTACTTCGGCTTTACTGTGACAGTGAAAAAAAAAAAAAAAAGTGCATTTATTTTTTATTTCCTAGTATCTTTGTTTCATATGCTGCTGTCTGCAATTCAGGTAAACTTTCTTCAGGTCTCAAACTTTTGAGGAGACCTTGGGCCTTGGGCTGGACTAACTGTTTGTTTTTCCCTTGGTTTCTGCCTCTTGTCAAAGCCAAACTCTGATTAGAGACAAATAATAATAATAATAATAATAATCTAGACTCAGATACATGCTTCACCTCTTCTCTGAACTCAGTCTTAAAATTCAGGTACTCCTTGGAGGCTGATAAAGAGTTTCTGAAGAAACAAGTGCGGAACCAAAGATTGTCCTTGACCTTCTCAACAGGAGTAAAAATTAGCCTTTTTCTAGATCATTAATGGCACAAATGCTCATCATATGGCACAACGATGCACAACATCGTTGAACTCAGTCGTGGGAATTCACAAGGCAGGAATTATAAAATCTGCATTTAATTTATTTCCAGAAAGCCCTGCCCACAACTTCATATAAAATTAATTAGATGGGGTTCAGAAATTCGGTCGGGAAGATCTTTCACAAGGATGCTTCTACAAGGAATTTAGTAATTCAAGAAATCAGAAAACTTGGAAAAGGGTTTGCTGTGAAAAATAGCTTTGCTGCACTTATGAACAAAGGCAGCCTGGAACCCTAGGGAGTGTCAGCGCTACTCACGGCAGAGACAGGTCCCTTGGCTCCTTGTCTGCAGTCTCCCGCAGCAGTTCCTTGAAATGCAGATCGTAGGGCAGCACAGGGAAAATCTCAGGCTGCTTGTAGCTTACCCACGATTACAACAGAGGCAGGTCCCTTCAACAGGCAGGCAGAATCTGACTGTCCGACGCTGGCAGTCTGTTGCTGGTGGTCTGTAGCTAGTAGTCCCTCTTAAAGCCCATCGTAGCAGTCTCCTCCAAGTCCGCCTCAAAGTCCCTCTCAAAGTTCCCTGTAAAGTTCCACTAGATAATGTGTCCTGTTGCCATATACATGCTGGGCCGATTTGCTCTCCCCAGTTCAAACCTGCTGGGGTGGGGTGAGGTACTTAGCACCTACTCCTTCCACATTCCAAACCCCAGGAACCAGAGGGGTGGAGGGGAGCGGAACAGTTTCACACCCTATTCAAACCTTCTGAGGCAGGCACTTGGGTGTGTCCCGCCACAATCATCACATGTTATGGCTGCACACAGCAGTCTGCATCAAGGCAAGATTCTGCCCAAAGGTGATCAAGGAGGAAGGAAATGGGAAGGAGATTGCTTCGTACAGGACTCTCTGTTCCCAGTAATTTTCCTCTTATGAATCCCCTCTGCCCTCCTTCAGCTGGTGGTGAGATCATTTGCATCCAAACCCTATATGGGACTTTGGAGGAGCTGACAAGATTGGTGGAAACAGCAAGCAAATCACAGATTCAGTGTTACATCACATCAAATAGGCACATAAAATAGCTCAAATATAACAAAAATTTGAAATAAGAGGTGGTGATCTTTGTAGATCTGCGGTTCTATGAAGCATGGCATTGAGAACCAGGTCCTTCTCATGAGGCTTGTTTTCAGAAAGTGAGACTTCTTGGGAATATTACCTGTTCAGTGACATTGATAACCTCTGGACTCCCTCCATCTTTCTGTACCACGCTACAGTTTATGTGGCATTTGGGCCCTTTCTATATTTTTTGTGCACCACAGGGTGCTGATAAGTTACCTTTCCTCTGTATAAGCATCTGTCACATCCTTGCATCTGACTATGGAAGCTGAAGTTTGGCATCCTGTACGTTTCCTTCCAGGTCTGAATTCTGCACCAAAAATTAGTTTTATATTGTTACTGTTTATATTGTAACACCTGCACTGCCGAAATGTTCAGGGAATGCAAACAAGGTAAAAACCAAACAACATACGAAATAAATAAAGTCAAACCAGGTCCTGAGCACTGAGAGGAATCCGAAAAGCTTCTCCAAGTGTGTGTCTAACTGCAGGCACAAAAGAGGTGAAGGGATGTCAGTCTTTATGAATCGTCATGAAAATACGTGGACTCATGCCTTCAGTGATCAGGAGTTCCAGGCAGCACACAGGAGTTTCATTTTACATTTGAAGGAGTTGTTTGCCTAGACTCTGACAAATGAGAATACAACGAGGTGCATCAGTAGCCATTTATCAGGTCTAGATATCACTGAGCATTCAGTGTCGATTTCATCTTTCTTGGTTTCTGTCATCTTTGTCTTTAATGCCTTTCATTCGCTTTATGTAGTGTCCTAGTTTGATGTTTTGAAACTGGCTTTTTGGGTCCTCCATTTTTATGTAGCTCTGATTGGCATTTTAATGCCCTTTGCAGCATATTTGTGACCCCAGCTAATATACTGAAGCCCAAATTGTCCTCTAACATTATTTTGTCAACCTCCTCTCCAAGTTATATTCAAAGCCAGTCTTGTTTCTTTGCCTGTCATCTGATGTCCAGATTGAATTAGAAAGCACTCTCATTCCAGATTTACAAATATATTTCCTCTACTTAATGCAATCTTGTCTGTGTCTGGGTAATTAAAATCATTTATTACTACCACTCAGGTTCATTTACATGTTTTATCTTTTAAAATTTATGCAATAATTACATAAAATACTATGCTCCAATGGGCCAGCTGGATGAAGTACAAATAGTATGGCATATCATGTTATGGAAACATACCTCCAGCTATGAGCACTGACTACCATTTCCAGCCTTTATGATCGCAAATGAATTCTTTTTTACAAGTATGTCAACACATTTGTTTATATGTATATTGTTTTCCTCAAGATCTGAGAAAAGTTTCTATTAGAGAGATCCTGAAGATAAAAACCTGAGAAAGTTCAAGAGGTCTGAATGTTTTATCTACTGAGCTGTTCGATTACGCAGCTAAATCAATAACTGCACCCACTTCATAATGTAGAAGGGCATTGTAAACAACACAGAAACCAGATAGCTAGTGCTGAAAACATTATATAGGCTTTCTCAGTATGAGGGGAAACCCAGGTATTGCTCCTTCTTCTATTTCATAGAAGTAAAATAATTCTGATACCATATTTTTCAGAATTTAAATTTTATTTTGGTCTTTGGCAGCCACCCTCCTTCCCTAACTTCTCTTTTTTTCCTCCTTATTGTCTTTTAGAAAAGTTCACCTCACATCTCTTTTCTTCATGTGCTGCTCAGCCCTTCTCAAAAGACCTTGAACACTTTTCAGAGCCAGCAGAGAGCAGGCAATGCACACACATACACACACAGAGCCCGATGAGAGATGATAACAGAAGCATTGACAAAAGCCACCTGTAGACCCCTCATACAAATGTGGTAGCAAAGTACCCAAAGATGAAAAAGGTAACCTCCAGAAAAAAACCTGATTTCCCCAAAAATATTGTCTGCTCACATTCCAAAGATGATCCTTTTCACAATAGGAATATATTTTATTCAATTCTAAGTAATTAACTGCTATTAACGACTTCATTGACCACTCACTTTTGAGACCTTCCTATTAAAACAGGTTGCAGTGAAATTTTTGTGCACAGTGATTTAAGGGATTGCTTTTAAGAGCTGATTTTCTTTTGTGAAAAGATTTTTATGAAGCTACTGCTATTTCAGCAGCCAACATGAAAAGAAGATAATTTTCTTAAGGCTTCTATTTCTTGGGTATTACAGTTATATTGTAAAATACAATAAATCATTTCAATTCTTAGTGAGAATTGCTTTCTAACTATAAAGATTAAAAAAAAATTAAAAATTTCCACATCCATAGAAAAGTTGTAAGTAATTCAATTTGACAAGGCACAGAAGGTGTTAAAACCACCTAAACAACTTTAATTATTGAATTACTTGTGAGACAATGCACCACATTTGAAGTGAATGAAAATTTTAGACTTTTCTTGAAAATAAATCAACTTAAAAGGTTATGGCAGGCACATTCAGCCTCCTTTCACTATCAACCCACACCATTCAACTTCACACACTAATGAAAGAACAGGAAAACATCTCTTGTGTTGAAACATTCAGCTTCTTTGTCAAAAAAATTAAAAGATCCCTGTGCACCACAGCTGCATGAGTGACTTTTCAAAGCAGGAGGAACATGCATCCTGTGTACTTGAACCTTTACAAGCAGCAAAACAGATTGCACTGGAGAAGGAATCTGAGAGGTAGAAAGTTTGTGCATTGTAGCAGAGGTCATTGTTTCTGAAGCAAGCTCTGAGCCAATGCAGACCTATTTGCTGGGCCCAGTAGAGGTGGAACATGGCAGCTTGAAAGGTCTTATCTGTTCCATTAACTTGTGCTCATGTTTTACCAAAGGGCTGCTAGTTAAAATATGCATCTTTTTCTTTTTCAACTCCTCTCCTTCAAAGGAACAGCTATTCATCCTCCATTCCTTTTACAAACATGTGATGAATACAGATCCAAATTCATCTGCTTTTCTCAAGATCTGATATTCCTCACATCAGATCTCAAGGATCAAAGAAAACATTCATTAATTCTGTCCAGCATCACCATAATGATCTCCTTAGATGGAATATGGTACTTTAAACATCAAAACCCACCTTTGTCATATAGTAAGGGAACCTTCATTTCTCTTATTTACCTGATGGTTTGAGATATTTGTAAGAAGTTTTACTAGACTGGGGCAATGCAAATATTGTTTAAATGTCTTAAAATATGAAAGGGCAGTGTGTTTATTAAGTAGGCAGCCTTTTATTTCCTTACCAAAGTATGCCATCATGTTCTGGGTCCTCAGGGAGGCATCTCCAGGAACCATAAAAAATACAATTCCTAGAACTGAGGATTTCAGTCTTTCATCTCTCTAGCATTCAGGAAAACAATCTTTACAAGAAATGCAAGCATGGATATTAAGAAGCAATTGACTCTTGAACATAGCTGATTTGTTTGGTTGTGTTTTTTTAATCATTTGGATTAAATCTATCCAGGTCATAAATATACACTTATATAGTATAGTAGTGTGAAGCCGAAAGAAAGTTCAGAAACCTACAATTAATTTTCAGATATACAAATTATTTTATGATCCAGTAATTTTTTTTTTCATGACAGAAATGACAAGATACAATAATCCTGTATCTTTCTGTTTCTTCAATAAACATTTATGAAGGGAATGAGGACAAAATTTTGTACACAAAATCTGCTAGATATGTAGATAGAGGTCAGCTATAAATATGAACAGTGACATCTTACAGCAGGGTGTGGGGAGAACATCCTGGGTAATCAATTTAAGCTGACAGTATCACGAGACACATGATATTTACTACTGTGACAGTGTTATCTGGGAGAGAGGAGAGTAAGTTTCCATTAGGAAACCATATTTTCCAGATATTTGTAACCTGACAAAATAATTGTTAAAGCTGGCATTAAAACAAAAAAGGTGTTCCATTCACTAGCATAATTTTCCATTTAAGAACTGCTGACCAGAACTGAGATGGCTATTTTAGGATAGTTGAAGATGGAGAGGGGAAAACTCCACCCGTTATAGTAATATCAGGGCTCTGTTTGCTTTCCGTTAGCAAATGGAACTGCAGATTTCTAAAAACAACAAATGCTTAGTGGCTGTATCAGCCAGAGCTAGCTCATGATATAGCTGGATTTGTACTTTAAATCTGGGGAGGTTAAAAAAGAGCCAAAGAGAAGAGTGGAACGAGGAGCTTCATCCCCTACACTTACCCACAGTGTCACTCTGCCCACCTGATTGTTCCCTCCTCCCAGGCTCCCAGGGCCCGTTCTTCTGTGGCCACACAACTGCTGCATTGACAAATGCACAGATTTCTGAGGCAGGACTTTCCTCTTCAGTGCTCAGACCCAACACTCTTATTTATTTTTCAAAGCAGCCTGCATCAGAGCTTGGAGAGTTGTAAAATAAGATTATAAAAGGCCACTACCAGAGAGCAGGTTTATCACCCAAAGGTAAAACAAACATGACATCTGATGAGAGAGCAAGAGATAGGAGGATTGCTATCCCCAGTGATGGGCTTATTAATTGCACATGGGGAGATTAAATGAGCAGTCAAAAGGTCAAGTAGGAAAAACCTGGTCTCCTGATACTAGCGCCATATCTACCAGATCTCCCTTCCTCCTGAGACACAGAGAAGTTTGGGGTTTGTTTGGGTTTTGGGGTTTGTTGTTGTTGTTTTTCTCCCTGAGAAAGGACTACAGAAATGATCCTGGATTTGCCATGCGGTCCTGCTGCTCAAGAAGCTTTCCAATCTGTCACCAAACCAAATGTGCACAATGTATCAGCTTTGTTCCAAGATGCATATAATTTTTTCCCCCATTCCTTATGCTTATAAGGATTTTTGACACAGAAATGTTCATTTTAAGAAGTAAATATAATATTTTCTACATGTGAAATCACTGAGCTGTTAAATTTCACTCAAACTGCTATTGAATATTACCATCTGAAAGATTTAAGGTGGTAGTGGTTAGTGGCAAATCTTAAAGGACAGAATCTTGGTTGGGAAAACCATCTGGAAGTTCAGACAGTGATGTGCATCCCAGGATCTGAAGCCACTGCAATTGGGTTGTAAAACTTACAAAAGCAGGGTCTTTTAATGAGATTTCTGTCCAATTGTGCTGGTTTGAGGCTAATTGGAATATTTTAATAGAGAAAATTACACTATAGGCTGTGAAAGGAAAACATCATGATGTCTACTTCACTCATACGCTTGCTAAGAAATTGTTTGGGAACACTAACCAAAACAATAGATAAGTCAGTCTCTCTCTGTCGCTTGCTGGAACCGGAGCTGCTGGTGGGATCTAGCAGCTTCTGGGCTCTGGCCCCTCTGCTGATTAATCCTCACTAACCACTTTTCTTCTAACCCCCTTGGCCGATCCTCCTAATTTACCTTGCACGTAAGG
>VWZE01002132.1:112146-126335 GCA_013396675.1 Eubucco bourcierii | reverse complement strand
CTAGTCTGGGTCATTTTACAAAGTGTGGGGGGGTGGGGGACTCCCAAACCTTCACACCAATCTTCTGCTAATTTCAACCAAAATTTAGAGTAGCTTCTAATCAACACATTGTGAAGGTTTGGGAGTTCCCCGCCCCCCCACACTTTGTAAAATGACCCAGACTAGCACTCAGTCAGCTGGAAGTTAAATGATGAAGCTATATTTACAGCTTTGCACAATGTACAGCAGATATTTACACTATATACACAATATTTACAGAAATATACAAGTAAAAGGTAATACAGCAACACAACTCCCCTCCCAGAAATCAGAGACCCCAGGAGGGACTCCCAACCACCCTTCCACCTTCTCCCCACCCCTATACCTTACCCCAAGGTTTGTCTTACATGCAAGGTGAATTAGGAGGATCGGCCAGGGGGGTTAGAAGAAAAGTGGCTAGTGAGAATCAATCAGCAGAGGAGCCAGAGCCGGAAGCTGCCAGACCGCCCAAGCAGCTCTCCCAGCAAGCGACAGACAGAGACTCACCTATCTAATGTTTTGGTTATTGTTCCCAAACAATTTTTCAGCAAGCGTATGAGTGAACTAAACATCACCATGTTTTCTTTTCACAGCCTATAGTGTAATTTTCTCTATGAAAATATTCCAATTAGCCTCAAACCAGCACACACATTAATGTTTCTGGTCCTAGTCCTGAGTACATCTTGTAAAAGGCAGAAAAATACAGAAGTAGTTTTCCCTAGACATTCTAACAGTTCCTTGGAGTGCTGAAATTGCTTCGGCTTCTGAAAATGAACAGAAGTATCCAGGACACTTTGTTCCTAGTGCTTGGTTCAACTCTGTGTTTACATTGCTGCACTGCTCTCCTCTTTTCTTGAGCTAAATCCTGATCCAGACTGGTGCAGCTACATTTCCATTGGACATTTCAGGTGAAATTAATTCAGCTGGAATTTGGAAATATATCAGGAAAAATATGAGCTTTTTCTCTTTCTCTCAAATTTCTGCACAAAATAAAGCTTTTTCCTTTAAAGAGGTGAAACGGAGTGTGTGTGGGGGGGAGTGCAAATATACTCACATAAATGCTAATATATAAACAGGGCTGAATGTGATTAGTGGACTGTTTTTAAAAGTGAGATATCATAAAGACACTACCCCATGTTGAAAAGTCAGTGCTTAGATTGCCCTTGACCTCTGAGTTCTGGCCAAAGTATTGACATTTATTACCACCTTGGCAATTAGAGGCTTGTTCCACCTCTGAAGTAGACAAGGAAAGGAACAGGAAAGATCTGGAGCAAGACCTTACATTTTTGAGATGCCACTGAATTGTTGAGCTGCCTCACCCAAATTACATTTGAATTTACAAAGAGCAGGAAATTTCATTTGACAGACAATTTCTTATCCCTGTGTTTAGTGCCAAATGTGCTCTTCTCCATCTTGACTCAGGGAAGAGCTGTGCAAGAGCCCTACTATGGTCTATAATATTCCTTTAATGTTCAAATTTTAAACAGGCAGTAGTAAGCAATGTTGCCAGGTAATATGATGATTTGAAACTAATCAAACACGTCAACAAGAGAAGAGTTTGAGGAAAGAAAGTTTATGAATATGTAGTCATTTTTTACACTGTATATGGAGTACAGAGCTAGGTTTCAGCTGGGAGATGAATATGCTGTTCATAACCCTGCTTGAGAGTGGCTGTGGAACAGTTCTTATTTAGTTTCAAATCAGTATCAACCCCTAGAATTACCTCATCTGCAGATTCAGCCCTACATCCCTCTTCTTCCTCTTTGATGCATCTTTTATGTTCTTAGTCTTCACAATTACAGCAGTTATTTATTTTTCTAAATCTATTCCAATTTATCCCTGAACCAAGAGGTCTCTCAATCTCTGTCACTGTAATGGTGTCACATTAACACAGTTTTTAAAATGTAAATTGATTTGTTTTGATTGATTTTGTCTGACCTTTAAAAATGAATTAAACTATTTAAATGGTGTAATAAACCATGTTCAGGAAGTCTAAACACTCTAAAATACAACAAATGTTCATAGATTAGCTTAATAGAGTGGAGACCTTAGAAAATGATCCAGCTAGCAAGACCTCTCTGGTGGCAAGCAAAAGCTTAGCAAACTCTTAGAGTTCAGAAAACTGCAGTGTCTTCAACAGGGGAAAAACTCTACATCAAAAACCAAAATCAGGAAGAGGGTAAAAGAAAGGAGCATTGATTCTTCACTTTCAGGATGTAGCAGAAAACCAAAGAAAAAAGCCATTTCTGAAGTAGAAATCTCAGTTTTAATGTCACAAATTGATTTTTTTTTTCCCATGGACTTCAGTATTTCCAGAGTTTCATCAGAAGGTATAATGCCCACAAAAATTTGCACTGACCCACAGAGCAGCAGGCACAGCTTGAGGACCAGCAGATGAGTTTATGAAGTCTTGTCCCATTAAGAGGCTGGCAAAGCTCGTTACTGCTCCCACACTTGCAGCCTGCCCTTAGTTTGGCTATGCAAGGTGCAGTTGTTTCACACTATTTTAGGAGCAAGGAAGCAATGATGGTACACACAGGGAGTGCATAGTGCATGCTCTGCTCCATAGATAAGCAAGTCATTCCTGTATGCAATGAAAACTTGCAGAAGCAGAGGAAGACTACTAAATTGGAGAATCTGGCTAAGATTGCACAACTCCTACCACCCCTTGTTTCCTCTACAAAGACAAAGAGAGTAAAACCTCAGAGAACAGAAGTGAAATAGTGAAATCATCTAAAATATCAAAGTATTTTCCATGACAGGAAGGAAATACAATATAGAGCTTTGAACCAACTGAATACTCTGCCTTGTCTTTTCAGTCAAATGATAAAATAAAAAAGACAGTAGGCAATAAAAACTGCACTGAGTGTACAAAACAGTAGTCATCAAGGATGGAAGTGTATAAAGAGGTAGAGCTGGGGGATTTCAGGTTTTTTAAGGAAGACAAAATACAGAAGTCCTCTGAAGGACTTAGGCCACCCATCTTCATTTTGATCGCTAGAAAAATCTGGAACAAACTGACTCCTGTAAAATAAGTGGATAAACAGCAGGTGCTATATATTTGTTGTGAGAAAGCTGTGCTAAATTCATCTAACCTTCTTCTTTGACCAAATCAAGGGTTGTGTGAGAATAAGGGAGAAGCAATGGGTATATTTGACCTTAATAAGGCTTTTGACACGATCTCACATGACATTCTCATTAGCAAGTTAGGAAAATACTGTCTTGGTGAAACTGGTATGAGAGGAGTGAAAAAGTGATCGGAAATCTATACATACCAAGTAATTATCAATGGTTCATTATCCAAATGGAAGGACATATTGAGTGACATTCTGCAGGAGTCTGGCCTAGGTCTGCATTTATTCAATATTTTCATTAACAGGAATGATGGAATAGGAAGTATGTTTATTAAATTTGCAGAGGATATGGAGCAAGGAGATACTACACGCACATCGAAAATTCAAAATGATCTTGTTTATTGAAGGAACATTCCGAAAATTGACTGTTTGTTAGGGAGTAAAAACAAAGTAAATAATATTTCAGTGGGAATAAAATTGGCTCTGCCATTCTGAGCTAAGTGGCAATAGGCTAGGGGCAATTTCATGGACAAAAAGCTCAGGGGTTTAGCAGACCGAGAGGTGACCACAAGTCAGGCAGGAGCGCTTGGAGAAAGCGCATCAGGGAATTCGTATATGTGACTCAACACAAAGAAAGACTTTGTGAGATTTTTGTGCTCTTCAAGCACAGTGCTCTGAAAAAGATGCTGTCCAAAAAGCAACAGTGACACTGATCAGTATCTAAAATTATACAACCAGTTGTGTGTGAATCAAAGAACTGGAACCATTTATGTTACTGAAAAGGTTCTTGAAAGGCGTATAATGGCCCATAAGTAGCCAAAAAAAGAAGTTACAGGGAAGATGCTGCCCATGTCCATGATGTCTGGAATGGGAACTAATTAGTTTAAATTATGGACACAAAGGAAATTTTAATGGTAAGGATAGAAAAACTCTGGAATAAATTTCCTGGTATTGCTATTGAATTGAATGTTTATAGAGAAGGATGGACAATTAAGAGTTAAGAATTTTGCAGCTATAGGTGATTATGGTAGAGATATTAGGTGTTGAAACTTTTCTTCCAGCTCTGTAATTTTATTAAGCAAAGTTATAGGCTTTCTAAAGAAATGTAACTGAGCTAATGGAAATTACAATATCTGGAGCTGTAATTTGAGTAAGATGAGTGCTCTTCCATGCTGGAACCTAAAGAATTGGAATATGAAATTTTGCAAACAAATGCCCAAAATTATAACTAACATATCCAATATGCAAAAAGAGAGGGAGAGAGGAAGAAAGAAGACGAATTCTGAAAGAAAAGGAAAAAAGGCAATACAGAAAAAAGTTTTAATACAGGTCAGTTGTATCAAACTCAGACTTCACCCTTAACATGACTGTTTTTACTTTAGGAAGAAATGTGCCCTCAGGTCAGTACCTAGGAAATAACAAGTTGAATTGAGTAAGCTAGAGCAAAACATTCAATTACTGAGGAACTGACAAAAAGGGATATGAAAATGTCTTAGATGAAGTTATGAGTGAATCTCTAGAAGCATAGGTCTTGGGACCACTTTCCACCAGGTGGTCTGGTTCTAATTCTGAGAGTCTTTCTGATAATGCAGGATTGAGAGGCATTATTAAGACACTGGAAAATAAAGAAAGAATTATAGTAGTATGAAAAATGCTAGGAATGAAATATGGTTTCACAGCCAAAGCGTGTGCTATCCATATGGCAACTTATGAAAGAATTGATTAAAGAACTCATGAACTGGACATGACAAAGATGAAAATGTTCGGGGATATTAGAAGAAAAAAATAATTCCTTAATGAGTCATGTGTTGTGGACAGAGAAAGAATTGCTGCTGAAATAATAGACATTAACTATTAAGATACTCTCAACATCAAGGAGGAAGGATGAATGCCCTTGTGTGAGGCACCAATGAGAGCAGAGTCAAAAGACTGAATTTAAGAATTAGATTCACTGAATGGATTGGGCAAAGGAGAACATATTTTATTGAAGGAGGTTGAAAGCAGTAGACTTTATTTTCCAATGCTGTACAAACAAAAAAGAATAGTAAAAAAGGTCGCTCTCCTGAGAGATACTCAGAGCAATAGTGTGGTGATGCAAATTCCAGGAAAAAAAAAATTATTTTAGCTAAAGGACAATGCTAACACAACACCAATGAACCATCTGTTTCTGAACAGGGTTTCTAAATGGTATTGAGATGATGAGATGGCAAACTGGAATATTCCTTTGCATTCCCAGCTGTATGTTCCCACAAAACTCATCTGGCTAGAGCAAGCAAGTGGTTTGAACTTCTGGGATCCACGACTTTCAAAGAATGATGTGGTGATGCTGTGATTCAGGGTAATGCAAATTGTTTCATTGCTATTGCAATCAGTATGCTGTTTCTTTGTGGTCTGGGAGCCTTTCAAATCTGGATTCCTTAATGACTGAAAGGAGAGGGCCTGTTCTGTATAACAGTGTGCTTTGGACCTGGAGGTCAAGGCAGTTGTACTTATCAAGAGAGGAAACATTACACATTGCACCCTCATCTCCCTTTTCCATTGTAAGAGATTTGTTGTGAGCAGCCCAGTGCAAAAGTATCTGTTTTCAAATAAGGAAGAATGTGATAATGCATTAATTAAAAGTGAAATACCAGTCAGAACAAGTACTAATTTCTGTTAATGTGCTGTTCTGCATTGCTGTATGCACAAGTACTGGTTTATATTTCCTCTTTGAACCTATCATGGGCTATTTCCTGTTAATCATTTAGAGCATGCAGCTGAATACTTAAGAATACCTGGTTACCTAAGAACAGCACTCACTGCTGCACCATTAGCCAACTCAGATACAAGAAAAGTAAATTACACAAGGAAAATACCTGACATAGTAACCAGCTTATGTTCTGCTTCAGTTATTATGTTTCCACATGTGAAGGCAGTCATTAGCATTGCTTCGATTTAGTTGGGGCAATTAATGAGGCAGGAATTATAAAATATGTATAAAATAGCTATTTTATTTCCAAAAAGCCCTGCCCACAAACTGAACACAAACTAGTTAAATTTGGATTCTAATTCAGTCAGGAAAAATCTTCACAAGGATGTTCATGGGCAATTCATTCATTTAGGAGAATCAGAACATTGGAAAGGTTTAGCTACAAATGGCTTTGCCCCACTTATAAATAGGCAACCTGAAGCTCTAGGGAAAGTCTGTTTTACTCACAGCAGTTCAGTGGGAATTTCAAGACAGTCCCTGGCTCCTTTGAGCAGTGTTGGAACTGCTCAGCATCTTGATAGCTGTTGAGAGGCTTCTAGACCTTCCCAGGTTCTAGCAGGGTGCTGGGAAAGAGGCAGATGATCTCCGACTTGATCCTGGTTCCTCTTGGCACGGAGGTTTGCAGAGGTGCAGGCAGGATGTCTTGCAGAGGTGTAGAGAGCACAATGTTACTGGCACTTCTCACCATGTTGTGAGGCACTTAATGCCTTCTCCTGGTAAACTTGAGGTACTTAAGTTTCCAGGTAGTTCAAGCCCAAAATGTCAGGGCTAAGCTGGTCTGAAGCATGAGGCAGAGCAGAACACACTGTCCAAGCCAAGAGTAGTGAGGCAGAGCACATTATCTGAACAGAGCAGCACACACCGAGGCAGAGGCAGCACAGCTCTTTGCAACTTAGTTCCATTTATATTATATGCCTGAGTGTGATGGCTCCTTTGGCCACTGAAATTCACCAATCAGAATGCCATTTGCAAAACTGACCATGTTAGGTAAAACCAGGGCTTGCTTACCCTTATTTGGACAAGACACTAACAAGTACCTAAACATCTGTGGGTACCTGTTTATCACTTTGGGAAGAGGCATAATGGCCCAAGCCTTTGTTTTCCTCCTGCCTTTGCTTCCCCCATTAGCAGAAGTCTGGGGCAAGCCAGGACATCTAATAGGCCTAGTAGCCTTCCATGAGAGCTTAGAGGGTAAGCATTCCAGAGCAATAATGCCAAGCAAACAGACTTTGATACACACATTCAGCAGCAGCAAATGAGAATGGATTTGATCATGGTCAAACTGAGCAGCTGGCCACAAATCAAGCACATGTTCATTTGGAATATTTCTAACAGTGCTCCCACTGGGTCCACTTTATGCTAAGTGTTTCTAATATGTGGGAGTGCCGGTCAAACACCAGAAATAATCTGCATGCTTTTTCCAAAACTTCCAGCCAGCCAGAGAATAAAAAAATTTCATAGCAAGAAGATTTACACTTCCTCTCTGCCTTTTTTATGTAAGTATCTTATCTAGGTTTAATTCTTTTTTATGTAGTACTACATCACTAACAGATGCTTAGATTTTGAATGTAAATTATGAACTTTTAATATAACAATTACACAGACAATATTTTCCCTGTGCTTAACACGTGAATTTTAATGAAAATGTCTTCAGAGTAACAGAAAGTGAGTTTTCAAAGTGTGTCTGTGATAAAAAATATGAGAATCCTCAATGTCTTGTAGACTTTGGAAGCTCATCCTGCATATAACAACAGTATTGTAGCATAGAAACATCCATAAGAAGTCAAAAGAAAAGTCCAGCTGGCCCAATAACATTTTCAGAAATGGCCAGGTTTGGATGCTAAGGCAAGAGACAGGATAATTACAAGATAAGGTAGTTGCTCTGCATCAACATCAATCAAAATAAACAGATAATTAAATGGAAAAAGTAGTATGAGAAGATCATAGTTAAAAGTTGTTAAATAATTAAAAAAAACCCCCAACATTAGCCTATAGTCCTTTAATTATATTGTGCTGAAAACATCAATAAAATATGTCTTATGCCCAACATAGATTTTTTTTTTAATATATATAAAAAATCCAAGTCCTTATGACATTCTAGGAATGTCACTCCAGAGGCCTACTAACAACCTACCCCAAACAGACTTCAAGGAAATAGTCTCACAACTGAGATCAGCTGTTTCATTGCTTCTGTGCAAGCCAACAGACTTGGATTTAATCAGAATATGATTTGCTCTGAAAGATGGTAAAACAGGTTTGTTGCTTCTGAGCCCTGTAATAAGGCTGTTGCACCTCTCAGATTCACAGAGTTTAAAGACGTGAACACAAAACGGGCCTCATCCCCTATACAGACTGCAGATACCCCATCACATATCTCTACTAAATTCTATACTCAGTGAAGGCATCCAGTGTTACCCTTAAAGTGAACACTCCCTGTTTGACATAGTAACACATAACTGATGTATCTATTCTTAAGTAATTGCCCTGTGTGTTTTCCTGTGTCCTCTCTGATTTTCCAATGTTATCTTTAATTTATGGATGCCAGATCTATGCCTCCTCTTTCCTCCTTAGCCTGACTAATGTCAATCAGCAGTAAGATCACTTCCCTTCTCCTTCCTCTCTTCTCCTGTGCATACAGCCATGGTTCTTTTTAGACCTTCTTGCCACTGCAGCAGGAATACCCACAGTTTTTCCCTGTCTAGGGATTTTTAAACCCTGTTGATCACAAGATTTGGATTTATGACACAGTTCAATGCCAGTTGGCTTCAATGGTCATTGGATTGCACTCTGGAGGATTTCTGAGACACAAACAGCAGAATGAATTGGACTATTGGATCCCTAGAGGCTGACTCTAAAACAGTCTTATGTCTTCCTTTGGCTGCAGAGCTGCACAGTGGACGACTAATTTGCACTGCTGTGGGGAGTATTGTATTCTAGTAATCAGTTTTTCAACTTGAAAAGAAAACACCACCTCGGCTTCAGAAGAGAAAAACGTGAAACATTGAAACATCTTCATTCAAGTCAAAATAATTGTACAACAGGCAGAACTCTGATTTAAACGAGCAAAAAACATATTTCACTCTCAGGAAAGGTTAAAAGAGAAGTAAAATTTTGAGTATATTGAGTTTTCCCAGCCAGTAGTGCAGAAAGAGAAGATGTAGGCGACAGAGCCTTTGCAACATCACTATTGTGTTGTGAGTAGTTATTGGAGTGGATTTTGTGAGAAAACTGAAGTCTGCTCATTATAGGCTAAATAAAAGCTTTTTCAGCTGTAGCCAACTGCAGTTTAATTTAAACTGCATTCATGTCGACAAAAAGCATAGAGGCTAAATTGCTTGCACTAATCATACCCTGCCCATGTGCTTTGCTTACAGATGGTCATTAATATCATAATGATGACCTGTGACAGACAGACTGCAGTGTGTGCAACTACCCTAGTTAGTTTAGTCAGGATGAATTGTCCAGCTATAATTCAGCACTGAATAAATGGGACATTTAAAAAGAACAGAAATGTGAGCCCTGCTTTATAAAAGACAACTGGCACCTTGAGATGACTCTGCTTAAGACATTATCTACAGGAATGTCAGTGAGGCATATCTTGCAGTATGGGACTATATATCCAAATGGAAGAAAGAGACAAACAGAAGGAGAACAGAACTGGTCCATTTTTTCCCCTCAAGATTACTTTTTTTCTCTTTTTTTTCCTCTTTTTTTTTTTTTTTTTTTTTACACATTGGATTTTACCAGTGGAATGAACATTCAAAACAGAGTAAGCCACCCACAAGGCTAGAAGGATTGTAATTTTTATATCCTGCTCCTATATGCTGAATTTTCTGGCTTGTATTATGTGCACAATAGAAAACTAAGTGAATGATTTGGAATAACAGGATAATGATCCTGAAGCAAGAGAGAAGATTGCTCAGAAACATTGTGGCTTTCTTTAATCGCTTTGTGTTCTCTACCTCCCAAAGGACTAGGAGGTTTAAAGTGATTATTAATGTGGCCAATGAGAACTACATAAGAAACTGAGGTAAGTGGCTTTTCTAAGAGAGACTGAAGTTACATCAATCCCAGTAGTCCTAGAGGAGAGCAGAAGAACATAGAAAAGCTGGTTAATAGTTTTCCTAGTAATGTTTTCTAATCCACAGCCCCTGAAGCTCGAAGTCTTTCTGAGTCAGAGAGAGTTTCTATTCATCTAATAGCTCTCAAGAGATATGTCTTTTGGAGTCCATTTTCCCTTGAACTTTCATCATCCATGATGTCATCCTGTAGCAAAATCATTTTACATTAAACTATATTTTTATGAAGAACTGTCTCCTTTGCTTTATAGTCTGAACTTCTCATCTGGCTTTCCATAAGACCCACTAGTTCCCTTATGGGAACTTGTATTGTTCTTGCTTTACAGACCTTCTCTGGCTATGCAGGTAGGCAGGATGCAAGTTCTTAACTTGCTTAACATGGAAAACAATCTATCTCTTCTTTTGGGTTTGTTGGCATATAATTGCATTACTAGCAGCTTACAAAACTTCACCCTTCAATAGTTATTAACTGTCTTTTTATGATTGTGTCTTATATAGGTAGTCATACATCTAATCACAGCAGCACTCTCCATTTTTTGTCCAATCAGAGAAACCAGGGACAGATATGTAATTGAATCCTGCCCTTCAAATGGAGAAGAATAATTTGCTAAATGTTTGAGATGATATTTCAGTGACTAGAAAAATGTGTGGCTAAAATTCACACAAAAATATTTAATCGAGAATTTTAAAATTTTGCACCCACTTCCTCATTTCTCTCGGTATTTTGCAAAACCATAAAATCCAGAAAATTTCAAGGCACCAAACCCCTTCCTGACCTTTCTTCAGACTGCAGGATGTTTTGAGAAGGAGCTAGACCTGCATCCACTTATGGAATAGGTGTCTGTGAAAAGGAAATTCCGGTGGTTTCTCTCATCACAATATGACAGCTCAGACACTTTCTCTGTTCTCTCTCTCTCTAATACTATGTCACTTCTACTTATGCTTCCCCTTATCAGCTGACATCTGCAGTGTCCTTTATATATTGGCACATCATTGGAAAGATGGAAAGTCTTGAGTAGATGTCATTGTCATTAGCCATCACACTATCATCTGAAGTTTTAAACATGTTTTCTGTTTATTTACAGGTTTTGCAACTCCTGTTACTTAACAACAACTCTTGGTACTTTAGAAGTAATTCCTGTGAGGGATGATAAGGAATCTCAGGTCTCATAACATGCTGTTGCTTGCTACCTGTGAGCATGCTGAGCTGATCAGCTGGGCTCACTGAAATAAGACATACAAACACACACACACACACACACAGAGACAGGGTCAACCTGCTAAAGCACTCACATGCCATGACAGGGAGCATGGATTCAAGCTGTAGATCAGACAGCACTTGTGACTTTTAAAAAAACCAGTTAAATCCTATGTACAATTCCTGAAAAAGAAGCATTTCATACATTAATCTTCTTTTCTCATGTTCTCACATCTCAGCTATCAGTTGACCTGCCTGTTAAAGGAACATGCAGCAGGGGCAGTCAGCAGTCTGCAGGCCAATGCATGAAAAGCACTCCCTTTGGTTTGAAGTTGTGGTATGGTGTGACTCTGGGCATTGGATAAGGATCACAGCTGATCAAATACTGAAAGGTTGGTTTGTGAATGTGCTGGTTTGAGGCTAATTGGAATATTTTAATAGAGAAAATTACACTATAGGCTGTGAAAGGAAAACAGGGTGATGTCTACTTCACTCATAGGGTTGCTGAGATGTTTGGGAAAAAAGAACTCAAAACATTAGATAAGGCAGTCTCAGCCTGTCTGAGTGCACAGCATCTCGGGTGGTCTAGCTTCTGGCTCCACTTTGCAGATTAATCTTCACTAACCACTTTTCTTCTAACCCCCCTGGCCAATCTTCCAAGCTTACCGTGCATGTAAGGTAAACCTTGGGGTAAGGTATAGGGATGGGGAGAAGGTGGAAGGGTGGTTGGGAGCCCCTCCTGATTTCTGGGAGGGGAGTTGTGTTGCTGTATTCCCTTTAACTTGTATATTTCTGTAACTATTCCTGTCTATAGTGTATATATCTGCTTGTACACTGTGCTGAGCTGTAAATAGAGTTTCGTCTCTTAACTTCCAGCCAGCTGAGTTCTAGTGTGGGGCATTTTACAAAGTGTGAGGGGTGGGGAACTCCCAAACCATCACAGTGAAAAAGTTCTACTAGGTTTGGCTTACTTTAAATCACTGTTTGATGCTCATATTAGTTATAAGCACTCAGCTACCTCTAAGACATCTCTGGAACTACCTGTTAATCTCAAAAGTTTATTCATTTTATCACAAAATATTTATTGCAAAATATCTACCAAAGTATATTATTAATGATTTATGACAACAAGCAAAACAGATTGCACAGCAGACTATGTACATGCAGGAGTGAATAACCAAAGCTTACCTCCTCTGAAGCAGAAGCACATGTTCAGAAAATTCTCCAGTTTAATTATGGTGCACTTCTTTCTGAGAAAGATGCTTCCCATCAGTTTGGATTAGTTTCTGGAACAACTCATTAATTCAAAATAAAGGGCTGAGCTACTAAAGAAGGTATTTTTGAAACAGTAAAACAATTTACCAGAAATCTAGATATATATTTCCACTCTAGTGTTTCAATTTGGATTTAACCTGAGTCTGTAGGTGGGAAACCTTCCATCTAACTGAGGTTATTTAAGAGTCAAAAGACAGGTTTAAGTCCTTCATAGATTTAGTGGAGACAGAAAGGCAAACAAAGCTCTTTGAATGATTTAGTGCCACTGCAAAATGAGATGGTCAAATCTTCTTGGTATTTTACTAGAAAACTTGCAATTCACTAAGTCAAGCTGGACCAAATCCCCTGCAGCTACAAGCTGGAGGGGGTCTACTAGAATCCATGTTCATGCATCTTTTCTGACTCAGATTGGAATTATAAACCTTAAATCTAGTTTAAGAATCCAAAGCTTTGCAATATAGGATTGTTTAGGTTTCAACCCACTGGTTTTACCCATAGTCTCTTTGTGGCCATAGTATTTATATTGGCTGTCCTTGGCACAGAATAACTACTGGAAAAAAAAAACATTAAAGCCCTAGACATGGTAGCTGCAGAGCAAGGCACAGAAATTCCTCTTGTGCAACACACAGAAAAGCTGTTGTCAAGAAAATGGAAATTCTTCTCTCTGTTACAATGTTAGACATCACTTTTAACAGTGGGAAGAGGACAATTTTCAAAGACAAACCTGGTCTTTGAACTGAAAGGGTCCTTTTTCATCTTCTTTTTGGAACACAGTGGGCATTAGATACTCAGATAACATAATTTCCACTGGAAGTGTCTGATAAATATTGACACGCTTTCAATAGGACAGAGCATTCTTTTCAGACACAACTTCTGATTTCAAGTTTCTCTCCATGCTGCATTTTCTTTTCTGTTCACTCAGAAATTCATTTATAGCTCTTATGTGATGTACAGTGAAAAGTAACGACTCTGGGTCAATTCCACAGGTAGCATAAATCAGTATGACCACACTACCTTCAGTATGACTTCAGCCATGAAACGTGACTTAAAGGTCTGACTCTACTGACATTTAATTCCGGTGTTTGAAACACGAATACGTGCACAAGAACTGAGAACCCTTAAAGTAAATGTTTTTTTATTCAAGGGGAAAAGTACTCACTTTAGCAGAAACTATCAGCCCTCTAGGTTTCAACCCTTTCTAAATAACTCAGATGAGAAAAATCAATCAAAATTTCTTTTCTCCCAATCTTAAAGCAGACTATAGAAGATCTGCTATATGTACTAGATTTTTTTTTTGTTACTATGTGTGTATCTAAGGCAAAATGTAAATAGCATAGAAGTTCCAGTTAATATAGCTGCGATTTGGAATATGTTTTTTCCTTTCATATATGATTTTCATGGCTGTATTCAGACAGTGATGTTATTAATCTCCTTATTCTCAGTTCAGCAGACCTGTCTGCAGGTGACACATAGAGCAAGTGTATAATCTAGACTACATGATGGGAGAGCCAAGTGAATAAAACAACATCCATTAGCAAGAAAAGAAAATATTTTAATCCTGAATTTCTCACATTAGTCCCTGTCTTCTGCAGTGTCTGGTCTGGGAGGTAATCCCCCATCGCACTCTAAGCTCATTCAGTTTTCACAGTATCACAGTATCACAGTATCACCAAGGTTGGAAGAGACCTCAAAGATCATCAAGTCCAACCCGTTACCACAGACCTCAAGACTAGACCATGGCACCAAGTGCCACGTCCAAACCCACCCTGAACACCTCCAGGGACGGTGACTCCACC
>VWZE01002132.1:58621-111870 GCA_013396675.1 Eubucco bourcierii | reverse complement strand
CTGCTGGTCACACTATTCCTGATGCAGGTCAGGATGCCATTGGCCTTCTTGGCCACCTGTGCACACTGCTGGCTCATGTTTAGGCAGGTGTCAATCAGCACCCCCAGATCTCTTTCTGTTTGGCTGCTCTCCAGCCACTCCAACCCCAACTTGTAGCTCTGCATGGGGTTGTTGTGGCCAAAGTGCAGCACCCAGCACTTGGATTTGTTGAATGCCATCCCCTTGGACTCTGCCCATCTGTCTAGGCAGTCGAGGTCCCGCTGCAAAGCCCTTCTGCCCTCCAACACATCAACATCAGCCCCTAGCTTGGTGTCATCTGCAAATTTGCTGGTGACTGACTTTTCCTGAAACACTGATCGCACTTTGGAATAGGTTGTCCAGGTGGAATCCATGGAGGTGTTCAAGAAACATGTGGACGTGGTACCTGAGTCCATGGTTTAATGGCCATGTTGGTGTTGACAGTTGGACTTGATGGTCTCAGAGGTCATATCTGACCTAAACGTTTCCATGATTCTATGAAAATGAGACAGGTTACAACAGAGTAATCCAGAGCATGAGCACTTGAGTAGCTGTACTACCCACTGTCACCCAAACTCATTTTGTTCCTGTGCTTTGGGTGACATCATAATGAGGAACCCAAATCTAAGTTTTCTGCAAAATCATCTAGGCTTGGGAAACAAAGCACCTCTTTGCCCCAGTCCCCACTGACATCCATTCATGGAAATGCTGACAGACACTTCAGATTGCTATAGTGCCAAATATGCTGGGCTAGGCAGGTTTCCTCTTTCTTCAGCCTTTACATGAAAAAAAACAGAGCCCAGGGTTCGTTTCTCCTAACTGAGTGCAATTCTCCTTAGACTAGAGTCCTAATCCAAAATACTCCCTGGGTTTTTAGGCCTGAAATCCTAGCTGTCCTGGTAACACAAAGGAATAAAAGGACATCAAGCCAGAGGACACTGCTGTGTCTGAAGAGCATGGATGATGAAGCCTTTACTGCCTGAGAAGCAAATTTATTAGGAAGATAAAGAGAGGCAATGATAGATTAAATGTTGCTGAGAGATGAAGTAGATATCCTTAAGGGTCTGAGTGATTTCTTCATCCCAGGAAATGGAGGACCTGTAATATCCCAGAGTCCATGTTTTCCTTGAGGGGAACAGAAATGCCGAAGAAAAAACTCGTCACTGCAGCAGAGAAGGTAATAAGGCAATTAAAGCTCTCAATAGTATTAAAAAGTTGACAAAGCTCTAGGATTAGATGAAATACATCACTGAAATCAGCATGGAAAGAGCAAATAAAATCGAAAAGCCTTTGGAGAAGAATTTTGATTGCTTACTAATGGCAATGTTAGTACCAGAGGATAAGGTAATTTCAGTATGTAAGGAAGGATCAATGATAAAAATGGGCACATTTCACCTGAGTTTCAGGAAATTAGTCAATAATGTATCACAAGATGAATTGATTTGAAAGGTCAGGTAGGATGGTGACATTGCTGCAAGTGGGAAAAGTAGTGAAACTGGTCAGAAATTGCCCTTTGGCTGACAGCCAAATGTTCTAATAAGGTGGTGTGAAGCCTTAAGAGATAGTGATCTGTATTATCAAAATTAATAAATAGCCCATCCATTCTGGCCACATTTTTTATGCTGCAAATACCGAAAAGGTCATCATTGTACTCTCACCAACTTTGGAAATGACAAAAAAAAAATAAAAAATGGAAGGAATGGCTAATATGTTAGAAGATCATGCTGGGATCATGAGTCAACAGGAGTATCATGAAGTTCAACAACAAGTGCAAAGTCCTGCTGCTGGGGAGGATCAGCCTCATACCTCAATATATGCTGAGAGAAATTAACCTGAAAACCTGCAAATTAGTATGGACCAGCAGCGTGTCTTAGTCTAGAAGGCTAATCGTATCCTAGGCTGCATTAGAACAATCATTGTCAAAGGCAGTGGTTGTTCCTCTTCATTCAGCATCAGTGAGGTCATACAAGGAGCCTCATGTTGAGTTCTGAACTCCTCAGTACAAAAGACACATGGACATACTGGAGGCAGTCCAAAGCCCCCAAAGATGGTTATGGGTCTGGAGTGTCTCTGCTATGAGGGAAGGCTGAGAGCTGTAACTGTTCCCTCTGGAGACGACAAGGTTTAGGGGGTTTTATTAATGTATATAAATACCTTAACGGAGGGTGCAAAGAAGACAGAGATGCTCTGTTCAGTGCTGCCTAGTAACAGGACCAGAGGCAGAGGACGCAAGCTGAAACACAGGAGGTGCCATCTGAGCATCAGCAAAACATTTTTGCTGTGATGATGAGCAGTGGAACAGATTGCCCTGAGAGGTTGTGGAGTCTTGCAACTTAAATGTGTTCAAAAGCCATCTGGACACAGTCCTGGGCAACCTGATGCAGATGACTCTGCTTGAGCAGTGTGTCTGGACCAGATAACCTCCAGAGGTCCCTCCCAACTCTAACCTGTCTGATTCAGTGATCTGTCTTTCCTACTGCTTATGTCCCAATAGCTGTTTTATGTCATCTAGGTACCAATGATGTTAGAAAATAAACTATCTGAGATGTAACAGGTTAATGTGAACTTGAAAGGGTTAACCAGCCTGTTCCCTACAACACTGAATTGAGGGGAAAGTAGCACGCAAAAAACACTGGGTTGAGATAGACAGTTAAGAGTTTACTAAATACATGAGATAATGATAATAATACCCACAATTATCCTACCTTAGCTGAAGAAAAAGTACATCAGAGAACAGCAGCAGAAAAGCTATGGGATACTCAGTTCAACCCAGTAATTCAGCTGTGTTTCATTTTTGTGTAATGCAATTAAAATGTAAATAAATCCTAGAATGTAACCTACCTCAAACATTGGAACAGGCTGCTTAGAGAAGTGGTGGAGTCGCCATCCCTGGATGTACGAAAAATATTTGTAGATAAGGTACTTCAGGATATTGTTTAGTGGGACATGGTGGTTTTAAGTTTGCAGTTGGACTTGATGACCTTAGATGCCTTTTCCAACCTTAATGATCCCATGGTTCTACAATAGATTGTGGCAGTAACTTTATCTTTGAGCTTTGTAGTCACTGGGAGAAGTAAACCCACAAAGGATCTTTCAAAGACATTTCTGTCTAGCCCTCTAAAGCAGCGGTATTTAATGGAGTGCTTCCCCCTGTTGAGATGATTTGATTTTCTGTTGTGGTGCAAACTTATCGAGTTTGAAGTAAGACAGCTAGAAGAAATTATTTGAAATATTTGAAAGTGTCCAGAACATATATTTGTGAAATAGGTGAATGTTGTTCTTCTTCCAAATCTTAGCTGAAAAATACTCATAACCATACAAAAGTGTTTATCAGAAAACATAGGCTTAGAAGGCTTTTTTTTTTTTTTTTTCATGGTAATAAGTACTGAAAACTAATTAACAATTCCACTAAACAGAAGTTGATTTAAGTGATTAATTCAGTTTCTGAAACTCTGTATACAAAAATATCACTACTTGTAGTGAAATGGGGTATGTTTGGTGGTCTTGACAAATGGATATTACAGGACCATTTCCATGTTTAGCTCTGTCTTTTCACGTTTTGAACAATGCTGGAAAGAGTGTATGATTGTTACTTGCAAATATGACTTTTCTGGAAATAGTAAGAGCAACATAAAAATATAATTAAAAGTTGCAGAATAAAGTTTTGAGAAGGAAATTCAGATTATCATAAATGTTGCTGATAGCAAATACTCAATGGGTTCTGTGGAATACCCATTAAGAAAGAAACATTTGAGGGTTGAGCATACATTGTGTTAAAAATTAAATTCTATTCTACATGGGAACCTTTTTGCACTGACAAAGGAATGAACTTGATGACTTCATGAGATTTTCCATTTCTACTGTTTATGATTCAGTACATTAAATATCACCTAATTTCTATGATATATGATGCATACAAAAGGCATATGAGATCCTGGTAGAAAAAAAGAATCAATTGATTGGTGGCAATACACCGCTTATAGGATAGTGAAATTTAATCAGAGGATCATCAAGGTGTCATAGAAAGAAATGTGACTTCCTGAGTTTTGACAGCTACCTTTACCATATTACAATACATAGGTTTTTCCTGTTCATCAGTGCAATGATGGATAAGTTCTCTAGGTGTATTAGCAAACTAAAGTCTTTCACTTTCAGAACATGTAGCTAAATTATGTGCATGGCTGCACAGGTGCAGACAGGTCTGTAGATTGGAAAGCAGTTATCCATGGCCCTCCTTTTCTCATTTATTCACCTAGTGAGACAGTAGTTCTAAACTTGGGTTGTTTTTTTTTTTTCTTCCTGAAAAGCACTAGAGGCAGCAACCAGAGACACCTGACAAAGGCTCTCACACCAAAATGTCCATCACACGAACCATGAAGAGAGGGAGCACTGAAGAAGACTGGACTGATGGAATATCCATACACAGACTTCCCAAATGAAACAGACTTGCAGATCACTTCTAGAGCACAGAGTGGTCTGAAGGAATTTGCAATACTCAACACCTTGTAAACTAATCACTTTTACCCTCTAGCATGCTCTGCCCTCATGTTAAGACACCTGTGGAGGGCACAAGAACAGATTGAAGGAGATACCATCCCACTGCTGAAAACTGCTTAGGATAATTACACTCTTGCTGTCTGGCTGATGAAGCTTGCACAGGATGGTACAAGAACAGTGCACTAGCCCATTTGCTCTAGGACACAATCAATACTAAATTAGCCTTTAATTACAAGTCTTTTAATTATTCAGTGTTGACTTATGGTATGAAGCAGCAGCTGTAAATCTTTCTAAAGCAAAAGCTTTGATTCCTGATATTCTCTCATTATCTCCAGTAGCCGGAGATGTCCTATCTCCTTGAGTAGGGGAATATAAGACCTCTATTGACATAATTTCATAATTTTATAATTTTTTGCTGCTCAGCAAGGGTAATAATAAATTTTAAAGCCTCTGGATGTTCTCAGGTGGCACTAGCCAGCAGAAAGTGATTTTCCTTAAGTTTGATAGATCTTAGTCGATTTCACTATACTAAGGAATATTTTTTATCTCGAGTGCATGGAAAAGTCTGCACCAAATTGCTCTAAAAGTGGGTTTTGAGAATTACACCATCGGTTCCAACATAATTCGGTTCCAAATCTAAATCTATCTCTATCTGAACAAGATCTGAAAAAAAATTACTCTCTCTCTCTCTAAAAAAAAAGATGATCAGAGAGAAATGCTTACATGATAGGAATATATATAGTATATGTACTACTTCTGCATCTCTCTGTTTAGAGAGATGTCTGTTTTACCTCGGAAGCTTACTCTTTATAAAAATGACAGAGACTTTCACCTTTATTTCATGCATTGCAATAAAAGGTAAATCAATTGAAAAAGTGGACTGTGTGACACCCATGATGAAATTTAGAAGTTAATTTTCAGAGAGTTTTCCAAAAGTTATAAATGACATGAAATTCATAGATTGAGGGTCACAGTATCACAGTATCACAGTATCACCAAGGTTGGAAGAGACCTCAAAGATCATCAAGTCCAACCCATTACCACAGACCTCAAGACTAGACCATGGTACCAAGTGCCACGTCCAAAACCGCCTTGAACACCTCCAGGGATGGTGAATCCACCACCTCCCTGGGCAGCCCATTCCAGTAGCAAATGACTCTCTCAGTGAAGAACTTTCTCCTCACCTCGAGCCTAAACTTTCCCTGGTGCAGCTTGAGACTGTGTCCTCTTGTTCTGGTGCTGGTTGAAAAAAACAGGGGAAAGCACAAACGCAGTCCCCCACTACCACAAATTATGCAGTCGAGTTTCCCGCATTTGGGGAAATCGCAGGGGTCAGCACACCCGGAGTGCAAAGGATGAGCCTCGCCCTGGGAAAACCACCTGCCTGATCATGGTGTCTCCCCTGCCAGGTAAGTATGCTTTCCTCTGCTGCACGCCCAGGCCGCCCGCCGCCGCACGCACACTTAACGCACGGACACCCGCACATCTCACGGACACCCGCACACCCCACTACGCCGCATCCCGACACCCCCGTCCCGNTGCAGGCCAGGATGCCATTGGCCTTCTTGGCCACCTGTGCACACTGCTGGCTCATGTTTAGGCAGGTGTCAATCGGCACCCCCAGATCCCTTTCTGTTTGGCTGCTCTCCAGCCACTCCGACTCCAGCCTGTAGCTCTGCATGGGGTTGTTGTGGCCAAAGTGCAGCACCCAGCAGAGCCCTTCTGCCCTCCAACCCATCAACATTAGCCCCCAGCTTGGTGTCATCTGCAAATTTGCTGGTGACTGACTCAATGCCCTCATCCAGATCATCCAGGTCTTCTATGTGCAAATAATTTCTTCAGTATTTCTGCCCTGAAACTGCCACAGCCAAGTAGGATGCTGCCTTCTATCCCACAGACAGGGAATGTATTGCTTCTTCCAGACTCAACAGTCCAGGCTGGAATGCATTTCCTATGTAATGTGAAATGTTCAATGGATTTGGAGACCCAGCTGAGATCAGGCACTAAATGTAATATTAAAATATTATCTTGAATGCAATATTAAAATATTATCTCAAGTACTCTATTATGTTTGGGGCTTTTGAGATACCAGTCTGTGCCTTCCTGTGATATGGGACAAAAGGAAGCCCTGTATTCTCTCCATGTGTTTATATTGGATCTATTCCTCTCGCTTCTGGTACTTCTGCATTCGTTCAGAACTAGAAAGTGGATGCACAACACAAAAACACTTCAGAAAAAAATGTCATTTTTTTGAGACTGCAAATAGATGCTTGAGCATTGGGCTTTGCTATGAAGGGTTGTGGCTTCTTTGTCTTTTAGGTAGCTACCAGCCAAACCTGACTCTCTACCTTGGGATGGTGAACCAGGGAAAAGATGAAGTAGCTGAGCTGTGAGATTCAACAGTTGTATCTTCTGTATAACTATCTAGTTTTACAATTTCACTGGCATTTATCAGAATGATTGCTCTTCTCTGCTCATAATATTGATCTATTATTTCTCACATTCTGTAAATACTATAAAGAATGAAGTTTCTTAAAAAGAACCAGAAAATAAATCCCTCTGCCAAAAGTTTATAATTGGTATGTGCATATCCCAGCAGCAGTTTAAACATTAATGACTTAGTCTTTCTTAATCGCTTTTTTAATTACAAAAACCAGATAGAGCTTATTATCAACAAATTACTTGCCATAATTTCATTGTTCATCCTAAAATCAAGGTCATGTTGAATGTACTAAAAATTAATAAATAAAGCCAATGCCAAATGTTTTCATAACTTTTATTTACTAATCACTTGGCTTTTACGGATGTCCTCAAAGCAGTTATTTGTAGGTTATTTTTCCATCTCGTCCTTGATTATCTTTTGTACTCCAACATGGAGCTTCAACCCATTGAAGGTGGGGGCATGAAGTGGTAATCCATTGGCACATTCTTTGCTATGTCTCATTAAGATTGACAAGAAATAATTACTTCATACTTGTTCTCATTAATAGCTAAAATTATCTTCCAATTTCTTGTATTAGCAATAATTTACATTTAGTACGAAACCCATTAACTGGAGTCAGATCCTCAGGTCAGAACTCTCATTTTCCAACTTCTCAACTCTATTCCCCCATTTGAGAAGCACACCTCCTACTTCCATGCAGCAAGGGAAACCCTGCAGACACAAGAGCCCACTATATGATCCAGACATAACTGTTATATGGCACCAGAAATAATGGGAAAACATGTAATTATCTCTGCCTCCCAAATTAATTTCTATTTTTTGTCTTAAGACGAGTTAGGTTGTGCTTTGATGGCTACAAAAAGTGTGATATACGGGCAGTGATCAGAATCATGGATTCATAGAATCACAGAATCACAGATTCATAGACTTGCAGAATTATTTTGGTTGCAAAAGACCTTTAAGATCATAAAGTACAACTATTATCTAACTACCAAGTCTGGCACTAAACAAGCCCAAGTTCCATGGAAGCATATGCTATTAATCCATATTGTTAAAGAATTCTGAGTTATAGAGAAATAGATGTGAAAAGTAACACTGTTCATGTTTATATTGCATTGGAATAATGTCCTCTGCTCTGATGAAACCTCACCTGCAGTCCTGTGTCCACCTGTCCAGCTCTGGAGTCTTCAGCGAGTGAAAGACATGGACCTGTTGCAGCAGGATGAGGACACAAAAAAAGATCAGAGGGTTGGAGTAGCTCTCCTGTGAAGAACAGCTGAGAGTGTTGGGATTCTTGAGCAGCTGAGAGCTTTGGGATTCTTCACCCTGGAGAAGAGACCTTAGATTGGACTCGATGATCTCAAAGATCTTTTCCAAACTGGTTGATTCTGTGATTCTTTCTGCTGCCTTTCAGTACTGAAAAAGCCCATAAAATCAATAGGGACAACCTTTTTAGCAGAGCCTCTTGCAATAGACAAGGAGTGATGATTTTAAACTAAAAGAGGGTAGATTTAGACTAGATAGAAGATATTTTTTACAAGTGTGTGAAACACTGGCACAGGTTGCCCAAGGAGGTGGTAGAAACTCCATCACTGTAAACATTCCAGATCAGCTTGAATGGGACTCTGTGCAACTTGATCTAGTTACATATGGCCCTGCTCACTGTAGGGGAATTGGACTAAATCACTTTTAAAGGTCCTTTCCCAACCAAAACATTCTATGATTATATGACATATACAAATACAAGAAAATAAATGACCATTCTTCTCCATCTTAAAGATAATTTTTTACATGCACAATGCGTTTATCTCCCTTTTTAATTTCTAAACATAGACTTTGTTAATTTTCAGATAAGGTTTAATTTTGAAGCTTCGAGGTTGTAATGCGAAATGGGAAAAAAAGAAAGGAAAACTTTTGTTTGTAATCTCTAGGGTCAGAAGACCCTATATATGAAGACCCTAAATAAAATGACATAAAGATCAAAATGCTGCCATTGTAAAAACTTGTCAGAGACTTAAACTGTGACATTCAGGAATATAATTTAAAATTTGCTTTACAAATGCTTCTGCTTTACTTCTATGCAGTAACATGAAAGAACCTGAGAGAATTCTCTTCACTTTTCCCAGAGAAAGTTAGTTTCCATTCCCTTCATATAAATCTAATTTGAATTTTATTTTTCTCATTATATGTGATGGTTTGTCAGATAATTGATGTAAACATTCTTAGGCCTCAGGGGCTGCCCCCAAATTAATTGCAGCGATACAGTCCAGGTTAGAAGAGCTCTCATGCAAGTATGACCTGGACAGTGGCAAAGCTGGTTTGAGGTGCCTTATTGAAAGCTCAGGACAAGTCATTTTGGTCCCATGGCAGCACTACTAATCCCAAACCTTGCAGACAGATATTTGCATGTGAATGCAACTGGCCACATAGAAAGCTTCTTAATTCTCCTTCAGGCTTCTCTCCTAGCCTTTCTGGGAGATGATAAAGCAGCAGAAAGGCTTTTGTGTCAGTGGATTCTTTCCTTGGATTTTGGGATTATGCTCTTGCAGTATTGTTTTTTATACACGTGGGCTTTCCTACACCACAGGAGGACTTCTGGGGTGGGGATTTGGCACTTGCAGAGTTTCCCCTGCTATTCTTCTGGAGATGTGAGGGGATGCCCTGTGGCTGGACATATGTGCCACCTCCTGCCTTGGCATGAGGAGATCTCCACGTGGTCCTCATGAGACCATGAGACAACTGGCAAAGCCCCCCAGCCACCTCCCCAGAACTGCTGGCACCACCAGCAGCCTTGTGGCAGTATCTCCACCCTTCTCACACACTTGTTTTGCCTTTTTTTCAGCATCCTCACTTCAAAACTTGTGTGCAGGGTGTTAAACTCAGTTTGCCCTTCTCCATTGCAAATCTTGGTGGAAAACAGGTGAAAAAACAAGGATGTGCACAAATACATAAGAGAAAAAATATGTTTCTTCTTTAAGATGGAACAAATTATTTTAAAGAAATTAGATTTCATTTTGATTCTGAAAGAACAAACATGATGCCTAATTCTTGGCCTTTGTGTTGTGGAAGCTCTTTTTTTTTGTTTGCTTGTTTGGGGTGTCTTGTCGTTTTTTATTTGTTTGTGGGGTTTGTTGTTGTTGTTGTTTCTTTGGGTTTTGGTTTTGCTTTTTTTTTCACATATAGCAAACTGCAGATAGCACCAGAGTATTCTTTGACATTTCTTAGGTAAACTTTACACAGATGAATTCTTGAATTTATCTGTAACTTAAATGTTCCTCTGCATTAATGCCAGAGTCATTCTCTGTTTATTACAGTATAACTGGTGCTGCAGCATAAATAAATAAAGTAATAGAGAATGGTCAATTCTGCTGGCCTAGCATCATGTATCAATTTGCACTAATAAGTTAATTTCCATAAATGTTATTCAGGACTAACATAATTTGAGAGAAAAGAGGTCATAATGGTCATGATGCCCTGAGAGGATTTTGCCTTGCTGAAGTCAACATATTGAAGCCTCTGAAGGGTTCTGAAGAGAATAATACCCATAACCAAATCATTCAGTTAATGCTATTACTCATTTATTTGTTTCCCATCAGTGTGATATCCAGTGACCTCCAAAACAAGACTGTGCCTTTGATACACATCCACATCTGTTTGTTCTCTGCCTGCTCCTCTCAGTCTTTAAAAGACAATTTTAAATCTTCTAGTGGACTTTCAAAAGCACTGGGTGCATTTTCCTTCCGTGTCTATTCAAATAAAATGGAACACAGCAAGGGAGAATAATTTTTTGTGCTTTGTAAAACAAATAAATCTCCTTTGACTCACTTTTGTCCATCTTGCAGAGATCCCTTCACTTTATCTAGCATTTGGTTAAGGACTGGGTTACCAGTGCTGCCTGAATACAAGGTCCTGTTGAACTAACTCAAGCAACACTGAATTTTTTTATCCAAAAAAGGGACATATCTCATAGCAAATTGCTGGTGAAACTGCTATACATCAGATTAGGATGTCATATGCTACATTTTATTTTGTCACATAAAATTAAATGCATTTATAATATGTACAGTAGTAAAATCAAATCAAGATTTAATCCGTTTTAGAAACTTGTTCTATTACAAGGAGACATATACATGGCAAACTCGAATGTTATAGTTCATCTGCAGTAAATTGTAATGACATTCTTTGGTGGCTTTATCTTTGCCTGTATGTAATGTATGAGACACTGACCTTCCTAAATATTCTACACAGATAACTTGATCTTTAGTACAACAGTGAAATATTATTGTAATTATTGTTTGTGCATCTATGGTAGATGCTGCAGAAGATGTTTTCGCTAAAAAGGAATAGATTTATAGATTGGACTACTAGGTTGGAATCTGCAGTAGAGTTTTCAGTGATGACAGGGAAATAAAGAACAGCTTTTCTTGCTGTTTGAAGAATAGAAAGTGAGATGAAAAGTGTCTTTTCTCCCAGGCAACCAGTGACAGAACAAGAGGAAAGAATCTCAAGCCACACCAGGGCAGGTTTAGGCTGGATGTTAGGAGGAAGTTATCATAGAATCATAGAATGGTAAGGTTGGAAGGGACCTCAAGGATCATCTAGTTCCAACTCCCTGCCATAGGCAGGGACACCTCCCACTAGTACAGCTCACTCAAGGCCTCATCCAACCTGGCCTTGAACATCTCCAGGGAAGGAGTATCCACAACCTCCCTGGGCAACCTGTTCCAGTGCCTCACTGTGGCGAGGCACACCCAGGTGCCTGCCCCACCAAAGGTTTGAATGGGGGGAGAAACTGTTCTGCTTCCCCCACCCCTCTGGTTCTGGGGTTTGGAATGTGGAAGGACTAGGCGCTAAGTACCTCACCCCACCCCCGCGGGTTTGAACCGGGGAGAGCAGATCGCCCCAGCATATATATGGCAACAGGACACATTATCTAGGGGACTTCACCAGGGGTCTTCACCAGTGGGAATTCACCGGTGGGACTTCACCAGAGGAACTTCACCGTGGGACTCAGAAGAAGGGAACTCAGAAGAGAGACTCAGAAGTCTGACTTTGCCAGTGGAACTTCACTGACAACTTGGAGAGGAACTTTGAGGCGGACTTGGAGTAGACTGCTACGTCGGGCTTTAAGAGGAGCTGCCAGCAACAGACTGCCAGCCACGGACCGCCAGCCTGGGACCGTCCGATCCTGCCTGCCCATTGAAGGGACCTGCCTCTGCCGACAAACAGCCCCATGATCTGCACTTCAAGGTACCGCCGCGGAAGCCTGCCGTGAACAGCCTTTCCGTTCCCTGGGGCTCCAGGCTGCCTTTGTTAAGTGCAGCAAAGCTATTTTTTTTTTATAGCAAACGCTTTCCAAGTTTTCTGACTTCTCTGAATTACTAAACTCCTTGTAGCAGCATCCATGTGAAAGACTTTTCCCGACTGAATTTCCAAACTCAATCTAAGTAATACTATATAATGTTGTGGGCGGGGCTTGCTGGAAATAAAATAACTGCAGATTTTATAATTCCTACCTCGTTAATCCCCACAACCGATTCACTCACCACCTTCACTGGAAAGAACTTCCTCCTGACATCCAGTCTAAATCTTCCCTCTACCAGTTTAAACCCATTGCCACTTGTCCTGTCATTGCAAGACCTTGTCAATAATCCCTCCCCAGCCTTCCTGTAGGCCCCCTTCAGATACTGGAAGGCTACTATCAGGTCTTCAGGCTGAAGAGCCCCAACTCTCTCAACCTGTCCTCATAGCAGAACTGCTCCAGCCCTCTGATCATCTTTGTGGCCCTCCTCCGGACCCACTCCAACGCTTTCATGTCCTTCCTGTGTTGAGGGCTCCAGAACTGCACACAGTACTTCAGGTGGGGTCTGACTAGTGGAAGGTGTCCCTGCCTATGGCAGGGGGTTGGAACTAGATGATCCTTGAGGTCCCTTCCAACCTTACCATTCTATGATTCTATAATTCAATGAAATGTTGTTTTCTGATATGCTCATTCAGTCTTACCTGTGACCTCATTTGGACTTTAGTAGAATAACTAAGAGCAGATGTGACAAGAAAACTGGATTTCCCAATAATTAAATTATTTTTTTACCTGACTGTGAGTATATTTCATATAAAGAGATGGGGAAAAAATGACAGGGCAAGGGGTTAACTTCTACAAAGGCCATGACTTCATAATTTTTGTAGATTGAATTTATAGCTTTCCAATAGTAGCTTACTATTCTAAAAGCATGAGGCAGCCTTAGCTCAAGGACAGGATTGTTTGTAATTTTTGCTTTCTTGAGGTATCTCATTGTCTACTCTCAGTTATCCTCTGCTTAGGTTTAGAAAGACAGACCACATGAAAAAGAAAACACTGATAGTAAAAGCACCCAACTTGCTGTTCAGAGCTTTTTTGTTGTTCATACACGTGCCTGGTTGCTGTTAGTGGTTCTGTAAATTGCGTGTCTCTGAATTGATGACAAAACGGACTCATTTGAAAAAGCATGCATATGGATTTTTTGTCTCTTAGCAGTCTCTTGTCATTAAATGTTTCTTTGCTTTCATCTACAACAAGCATAACAAGATAATTCTATTTACCATTCCTCACCAAGAAAAGTAATTAGAATGCAAGGTAATTTCCATAAAATGCATTATGACTTTAATATCAGTAAAAGCCACTTAAATATTAAATGCACAGAAAAAATATTAGTAAAATTATCATAGAATAATATGATCAGGTTACTTAGAAGAAAAAAAAAGTGATAGATGTGTTTTAATAAACTGTGCAAAATTATATGTATCATATTCTTTCTTCCTGACAATTTTATTTAGAGTTAAATGCCATTGTGATAATTAGTTGGGTTTTACAGTGCTCATTAAAAGCCTTTCTAATGATCACATAGAGTAAAATTAATTTCTTTCTCTAAACTCAAAGAAATTCATCAAATGAATAAACAAAAAGCTTTTGCTGAAGCACAGACACAATATCATATGGATTCTTCCAAGAAGACTGTCTCTGAAGGCTTATGTTCTGTGTCAGTGGTAGTGTTCTTGATTTACAAACAGGAGATTTGCACATGAAGGGGATAGCGCATCGAATCTGATACAAACCACACAAATAAAAGTTTAAAGCCTTTTCCAGGAAGGTTTCCTAGTGAAAATAAGATGACATCTGACTAAGATTCATATTTTGTGTGTTTGTTTCTAGCGAGCATGCAAACCACCTATTTAAAAAAATTTCTAAGACTGATTTTCAATAATACCAAAATTCCTTGACATATGGTGTGCTAGTGGAATCTCCTTTGATGACCCTCTAAGGCTAAAACCATATTCCAAGGAGTTTTCACATCTTACTAGTATTAGGGCATTTTTAAATACTGAAGCCTTGACTTCCGGCTGTGAGAAAGTACACTGAAATAGAGTTATGCAGAGAACTATGAACACTTCAAAATGACAGACTCACACAAACAAGCTGGTTTGTTGTTTTTTAAATAAGTGCCATTAATATTGATTTCTATGCATATGAAGATGATGTTGTTAGAAAACAGTATTTTTGACATAACTTCCTGCATTAACTCATTGAATTAAATCTAATGACTGCAGACATTAATGTCAATGAGACCTCCTTTTCTGATTCAGTCCATTTTTCCTTCTCTGATTCAGAGTCCATGCCATGTTACAAGTAACTCCTGCATTTCAAAATGGGTCAGATTCTTGATGAATGTTAAGGCAGAAAAAGTGTAACAACAAAGTTGTAATTTTGAAAATACAGTCGTAGTATTAACCCGGTTAAGAAACAAGCAACCCTGATCTTGATCCTCAGTAGTCATACTTTTCACCCAAAATGCTGCCAAAGCTGATAGAAAGCACCATGTCTCTGATATGCTAATAGACAACAGAGCTGTTCTGTTCTTCACAACAGACCTCTCTTGTGAGAACTCCAGAGGACAACCTTGATTGCGATTGCGCTGGGAACAAATTCACCCTAAGAAGATAGCAGAAGTTGACATGCAGGTAGTATCAGAATCAAGACTAATAAGAATGGAGTCAATCATGTCACATGAATTGAGAAGTAGTAATAAAAATAATTGAGTTTAATATGTAATTTAGAACATTGTGTGTTAAATTAATGCATTCTGCTTAGGCTTTGAAAAAAAAATATATATTGTGGAGAGTTAGGATTTCATTTGTTTCTTTAATGGAATGCTCTCCAATTGACTTTAATAACAGCAGTTTGTTAAATCAGATTTTGAATTGATGCACAGATTTGAAGTTCATATGTTAATTTTTGACACATTATACTTATCATTTATAGCCTTCTCTTAAGGTGGTTGAATTTATCTTTAAGAGATTTACTAATCATTGTTGGCTTATATTAGAGAAATCAAATCAATTTTCCCTGCTGTGTTGATGAGAAGCAATTTGTCCTATGACCATTTTATTTTTAAAGCATTGTGACTACGCATTGCTTTTGTGAGTGGATTTATCCTTCAGTTATTGGTCACACTTCTATGAGAAAATATGTTTATACTGAAGGTTCTTCCCAGGAAAGCAGAGACACTCTGTCGTTCATTTGAATTTTCCCTATGCACATTTTCTGACCCTCATTCTTGCAAAAATGGGATTCTGTGCAACAACAAGGGTGTCAGCTGAATTTTGAGCAAATCAGAATTGACAGATTTCTATCAAGAAATCTATCAGATTTCTTTCAAAACTCGGCCAGCTCCCAGGTATTTGTAATTTAATGTTGAGGAATTCCACTTCAAAAGAATATTTTTTAATTATTTAAAACAGTTATTGAGCGAACTTGGTGAAATATCTTATGCCATTCTGTAGTTAGATACCCTGTTCAGGAAATCCTTCAGAGCTCATCCTTAACTTCAAGAAGTTGATTACATCCTGCTGACTAAGAAGTTTAAGTGTGTGCATATTCATATAGCTCACTGGTAAAGAGGGGTTTAAGAGCAGATACAGGCTTTGAACAGGAACCTGGAACCTCAGGAGTGGCAATTTGTGATTCCAGATCTGATGCTCTGTGGCCTTGATCAAACAATACAGCTCCTTTATCTTATGTATTCTCAGCACTTGGAGAAGGTGAAACTATCTTATAGCACCAGGATAATCTGGACCGTAGCTGACAAATCACAGTATCACAGTATCACAGTATCACCAAGGTTGGAAGAGACCTCAAAGATCATCAAGTCCAACCCATTACCACAGACCTCAAGTCTAGACCATGGCACCAAGTGCCACGTCCAAACCCACCTTGAACACCTCCAGGGACAGTGACTCCACCACCTCCCTGGGCAGCCCATTCCAGTAGCCAATGACTCTCTCAGTGAAGAACTTTCTCCTCACCTCCAGCCTAAACTTCCCCTGGTGTAGCTTGAGACTGTGTCCTCTTGTTCTGTACTTCAATGCGTAGATGCTTCAATGTGTTTTTGAGAACCTTAGATGGTAGCTAAAATATAGATTCAAAATGGATTATCAGCATTACAAAGCATGCAAACACACATCTCTCCAGTATTTCAAAGCAAACTATTACAAATTCTCCTTGCTGCAGCTGAGTTCTGTCCTTTCATTTACAGGATGCAGTTTGAGGCCTTTTCCTGTAGTGATCTGATTTTCCAGATCCATTTTTTTCCATTTTTTTTTCCAGCTGGCTTTTCCAAGCACCTGGATTCCCCAGTAGAGCCACTCACTGACTTCTGCATTTCATCTACTCCCACCAGCCAATGGAAGATGTGGAACAAATTACCTGGGAAGGTGTGAACAACATCTCCTACCCTGCCTGGTACTGGGCTGAAAATGGGGCATTCAGATTTAGATTCCGTTGAAGGGAATGAAGAGAAGGTAGATTAATCTCAGGGAAAACTGACCATATTCTGCAAGAATCACTCACTTTATTCTTTATTAGGCCTATATAGCGGCATAGGGAGAAGAAAACTCGCACAAATTGATACACAGCATTGTTGCACAAATGCCTTTATGTACATCTGCTATTGTCTATCCAAGAGTGCTAGTTGCCTTTGGCAAGCTGATTCATAAGTCCTTTCTCCTGCAATTTACTTATTCAGAGTACCTCCCTCCCCCTGGTGCTAGAAGCCTTCGTCAGTTCTTCCGATCTATTTCAGTTCCTCTTTGTGCTACCATTATTATTTGTGTATAAACAGGAGCTACTTGCTGCTCCTGTTGTATTTTTTTTTTTCTCTTTCTTTAGTGCTGTAGCTTCCCAAGGAAGGGGGTTGGAAGAAATAAGCCACTAGGTCAGTAATTCCACCCCCAAACATCACAATAATGTACCTTAAACTACACTTTCTTGTGGTTGGCCCCAAGGCATTTGCCAGGACTCAAATGATGGAGCTCCTGCAACTTCCCTTGGGAGACAATGCCACAGGAAAACAGAAAGAATTTTATTGATATTCAGCAGACCTTTTCCTTTTGTTAATTTAATAGCATTACTCCATGTTTTGCTAGAATCATTTTCCCCCACTTCTATCACACTTCGCTCTTCAAAACACTTTTAGACATTTATGTTCCCTTTTAATCATCTCTTAGTAAAGATTTTGCTTGTTTTTAAGGCTCTTCTCACCTTGTATTCTATCTGATTCCAACCCCTCAGGGTCACACTCATCTTTTCATCCATAATTGAAAAGACAACCACTCTATACAGTAATGGGAGATTTTTTTTTTTTTTTCCTTTTCCTCCTCAGCTCACATGAGCTCTAAAGATTCTCACACATCTCTTCAGGCTCTAAGACATATTGTACCACTGAATTGCACAAAACTACTAAATCAATGAGCTATTCCACTTTAAAATCTAGGGCAGACATTGGCCATTCCTTTCTACATCTTTTTAACCTTTCCAGCACTTCAGGAAAATATACTCAATCAACACCAAAAAGTAGAAACAAGCAACCAGATTTTCTTTTATTTGTAGCATGACTTCCATCACTAAAACAAAGAACCATCAACAAAGAGCATCATCTCAGAACAGAAATCCTCACTGCTAAACTGAAGCAGTGTGGTCTGGATAATCGGGTCGTGAGGTGAACTGTGAACTGGTGGAAGGAAAGAAGTCAGATAGTTGTGGTCAGTGGGACAGAATTTGGCTGGAGGCCTGTATCTAGTGCAGTCCCTCATGCATCGGTACTGGGACCAGTACTAACCAATATATCCTTCACCTGGACGAGGGTACAGAGAGCACTGTCAGCAGGTTTTCTGATGACACAAGTCTGGGTGGAGTGGTTGACATGACCGAAGGCTGTGCCACCATTCAGCAAGATCTTGACAGGCTGGAGAGTTGAGAGGGGAGAAATTTAATGAAATACAAGTGCAAGCACAGAGTCTTGCATTTGGAAAACAAAAATCTTAGGTACCTGTACAAGTTGGAATCTGGCATGTTGGAGCAGGGTAGGGAAAAGAGACCTGGGAGTCCTAGTTGACAGAAGGATGCCCATGAGCCAGCAATGTGCCCTTGTGGCCAAGGGGGCCAATGACATCCCCCTTGGGGGTGTATTAGAAGGGACATGGCCCCATCTACTGTCTCCTGGTGAGGCCCCATTTGGAATACTGTGTGCAGTTCTGGACCACTCGGTTCTAGAGGGAACTGCTTGAAAGAGTCCAGCACAGAGCCACGAAGTGGAGCATCACCCTTACAAGGAAAGGCTGAGGGATCTGGGTCAGTTTAGCTTGGAGCAGAGGAGACTGAGGGGTGACCTCATTAATATTTGTAAATATGTGAAGGACAAGTGTTGGTAGGACAGAGCCAGGCTCTTTTCAGTGATATCCAAACATAGGAGAAGAGGCAAGGGGGGGAAACTGGAGCATGGGAAGTTCCACATGAACGTAAGGAAAAACTTTTTCACTATGAGAGCAACAGAGCACTGGAATGGGCTGAACAGAGAGGTTGTGGAGTCTCCTTCTCTGGAGACATTCAAAACTCACTTGGATGCGTTCCTGTGTGACCTACTGCAGGTGATCCTGCTCTGGCAATATGCTTGGATTGGATAATCTTTTGAGGCCCCTTTCAACCCCTAACATTCCGTGATTCTGTGTGACTTCTATGAAGGTTTTTTTTTTTTTTTTTTCACAAAATGCAAACTTTATTCTGAAGCAGACAACCGGCACAAGTCATATGCACCACTTACACTGCACTTGGACACCCTGAACTGAACCTCTGCAGACTGCAGCACTGCAGAAGCACTGTGCAGCATGCAGAAAAAACATCTCCCACATGGTACTGTCTCATCAGTATGATGACAAGAGATAAGTTCAGCTGGAGTTCCCTAGGTGGATCACCAGTAGATCCACCGTTGGGCAAGAGAGAATACTAGTATTACAAGGTCTTTCAATGACAGGACAAGGGGCAATGGGTTTAAACTGGCAGAGGGAAGATTTAGACTGGATGTTAGGAGGAAGTTCTTGACAGTGAGGGTGGTGAGGCACTGGAACAGGTTGCCCAGGGAGATTATGGCTGCTCTCTCCCTGAAGGTGTTCAAGGCCAGGTTGGACAAGGCCTTGAATAACCTGTACTAGTGGGAGGTGTCCCTGCAGGGAGTTGGAACTAGATGATCCTTAAGGTCCCTTCCAACCTTACCATTCTATGATTCTATGTTTCTATGATTCTATGATTCTATGATTCTAGTGTGGGAAAGACAAAAGAAAAAGTCACTCCCAAAACACCTTTTCTAAAAAGAGAGTGGTTTTCTGAATGGAGAAGCATCTTTCAGGTGCATTGTTATGTGGGCAAGGTTCAGCAGTGGCTGTGCACCATATGAGAGGGTCACACACTTAGTTGGATATTTTGCATTTGCTGTGGGTTGAGAACATTCCCATTGGTACTGTGTCAGTTGCAGATGATAACTGCAGGTAACTTTTCAGCTGGGCTGAGGCCCTTGATACTGGAAGTTGTCAGATTTTGACAATCTTTGGGCTGGGCTGAGGCCCTTGATACTGGAAGTTGTCAGAATTTGACAATCTTTGGTGATGTGAATAACTGGATACAAGGCTCATTATGGCTATTTGAGTGGGTGCATAATAATAATAATAATAAGAAGAAGAAGAAGAATTGCAGTCATGTGGACATCGGTCAGCTGTAAATACCCACTCATTAAATCTAGCTTAAAGACAGGAAAATTGTATAGGGAAATTGTATAGGGCAAAGTATTATGACACTATTATTAACCAAAAATTAATAAAATAATAACTTGTCCAATTGGCCTTCTTGTACTTCACCAAAACTCCATAAGGAAGGCAGGAAGGCAGCCAGGACTGCAGAAAGGCAGGCAAGCAGGTAGCCAGGAAGGAAGAAATGAAGGAAGGAGGAAAGGAAGGGGGGAAGGAAGGAAAACTTTTTTATTCTGAAAACAGCTTTCATGCAGAAATTGGGAGAATGATTCACATTAAATTTCCCAGCAACACGTAAGGCTGCAGTGCATGCCACATCCTGTTCTATTCTGTCTCCCACATGATGCAAAGTGACAGACAAAGCTAGCAATGAATCATCACACACATGTTAGCTGGGTGCTGTGGCAGGTGCCAGTATTTTCATGAGCAAGCTGCTGACTGCTGGCTACCTCTTACACAAGAACAGAAAAAGCAGGTGTTTTATTTGTGTCTGTGGGCAGAGAGAAGGAACTCATTAGAATGTGACAAGTTTCTGGGCTGAGTGATACAGCACATGTAATCTCATTATCTCTGCTGGGGAATGGCAGGAGTGTGCATGTAAAACAAGGTTTTATGTGTATAGTTCAGTCAGTGAAGACTAATGGATTGATAATGGGCTGTTTGTTGCTGTTCAGATTTTGGCTTGCATCCACAGTAGGGGTACATTGGAGCAAATCCACCGAAGCATGCTGATTGATAGTTATGCTAGATGTAAGCTTGCAACTATTTAGACTTCATTTTCCATTCAGTACGCAACTTATTACACTGCTGTTTCTAAGTTTATCCATACACATAATACAAATAAATCCAGATGTTCTCATGATTGGTTGCATTTCCCTGAAAGATGGATGGACAAATTCAGAGGGAAAGAACAAAAGGACTTGGGGACAGGGGAATGTGTGACAGCTTAGGAAAAAGAAGATGGGTTTTATGTGAGAGAGAAATAAAGGCTCCAGGTTTCACAAGAGGAGCCAAGAATTCCTGTGAGGTATCCCAGATTCAAGAAACATTGCTTTAAGAAGAAGGAAGATTTAAGAGCACCACAAGGAAAAGAAGGCAGGAATACGAGCTGTTTTGTCTTTGACCCACATCGTTGTATTTCTTGCCCTGCCAGAAGAGTGATTTTCTTCTGTAATTATATACCCCTGCAAAGACTCCATAAACACAAAATATCCACCACACAGGAAGTCTGATGAAAAGATAACATAAATTATTGGATCCTCCTGAGACTACTCAGTTGTGAATCTGACTCCTTTTCCAGCTGGCTAGCAGACTAAGAAATTTTGCCCAAGACATATTGCTAGGTGTGTAGGTAGAAACAGTGCTGTAGGCTGCTATGACCATGGAGAGTATAAGCGCATACAGGTCCACCACCTTTGAATGCAAGTGAGCATCCAGCAGGGAAACTTCTCATTTGGCAATTGTCACAGATACCAAAATAACAGGGAATCATGTTTTCTCTGCTGTTTCCAAGGACAGAAAAGCTATCACTTTGACACAAATCTACAACTTTGAGGTAAAAACAGACACACGAAAATCAGAGCTCTTAAGCACTGTAAGTACTGCTGCTAAACTTGACATGATCAGCTACAGTTCTGCATGTCAGAGAAATACAACCAAAATTGCAGAGGCTGGCTCATGACTGTCCAGGAAGAGCCTTGCAAATGCACAGGTTTGACTTTTATTTATTAACTTTCATCTTAGCATAAGGCACCTGTCAGTGCAAAATACACTAAAGGCTGATCAGAGAGTTATTGCCCATCCTTGGGAGATGTGCCAGTCATCAGGTAGAGCAAGGAATTCAGCCTCCAAAAGCCCATTCCCATACAAATACCCACATTTCACTGTTTTGTAGGTGGTTCATCTGCATCACATATGTGTGTAGTCACTTCTCCCATAGTCAGGGGCCTATTGTGCACTAAAGTAGAACAGATTTCCCCTGGAGAGCCAGAGCAGAGAGATGGTGAAAGCAAGGAGCTTGCAAAGCCACTACAACACCTGACTGTTCATTAACCTGAGCACGGTAGCTTGGGATGAATAAGGAATCTCGAGGGCAGTGCAATCCATACTCCAGAATCTTCCTTGAACACCACACAGAGCTCCAGGTATATTTATTTCTCAGTTAAGATGTTGGAAATAGTGTTATCATCCAGAATGGCAGAGCTGTGTTAATCATTGCAGGCATTCCTATCAAGGTTTGACAGAGAGGAGCTGAATCTTACCCAGATTCAGACATCAACAAATAAGCCATGTTTTTTGTCTATCCACCAAAATGTGACATTTTAGGCTGGAAAATATGCAGCACTAGCATTGATGTCATTCTGTTCTGCTACTTTCTCTCCTGTACCTTTTATTTGGTTTATAGTGCTACATGACATAGCATATGACATAATGCATTCACATTTTTTAACACAATAAAAAAAAGCAAACAAAAAAATCCTTTGGATCAACAGCAAATGTAGTATCCAATTGATATTCTTGGCAGCAGAGTAAATAAGCAAGGGTTTGTAGTCACAATGTGTCAGCAGCCTCAGTAGCAGTGCAGTTCCTCCTGTAAGTGGGAGCTTTTTTACCTGCTCTTTACAAAACGTGGCACTGATTACAGTAGACATTCTCCAAAGGCTGAAATATGGTCCAAAAAGTAGGATGTAGTGAGGAATGAAACAGGTAATAGTTATGCTTTGATCCCTTTAAAATATTTGTTTGCAACCATGATGATCTCAAAACAACTCACAGCTGGATGGTCCCTTGGGATTGTTCATGCTTCAAAATGCTTCCCAGGTTTTGGGGGAAAAGAGATGCAGCTGTTGTCAGATATGGTTTGCTGTGAGATTTCTTTCCTTGTGGTCCATCTACATGCTTCTGTTAAAGGAAAACATACTGATGCACTGAGATGCTATTTTCCCTCTTTTCTCATTCGCTCCCTTGCCTAGTGCTTCAAATATCCATCAACAAACCAAATCATATCAGACTCCTGTGCAAAAATAATGGGACATAAAAGCTTAAAAATAAATCATTTCAGTGCAAGATAATGGATGAGCTGTATTAAATATAGACAAATTCATGGTTCACTGTCTTCCACCCAGTGTCTTCCTTTCTCTGCTTTTATTCTTCTCATATTCTGTACTTCCTCCACAGCTGACTCTTGACTGTGCTAGTGAAGGTGAGGTAACACTAACTTCACCTGTTCACAAACTCTGTGATACAAAACAACATTTCTATCTGTCAAAGTATGTCAGGTTTTTTTGTGACATATATATTGCACTTCCTAACATGGCTGAGGTGGTATCTTGGCTTGTGTGATCAAAACTGATTTGCTTTGCTAATTTCAATGCTATTTTCACTGAAAAGATCTTCCTTTACCAGCTCATAAAAAGCATTGTATCCTGCATTTGCAATTTACCTATCAAAAGTCACTCTGCATTGCAAACTGAGCATGCTTTTGTTTTCCAATGAAAAGTAAAATTCTTTTAAATAGTTTTGATTATCATTGATGAAATACAATTCCTTATTACTCCATCAAAACAGACTGCACATCTCGAAATACTTTCATTGTAGAATGTCCCTTTGGCATCACATGACTGTTGATCACAAACCAAAACTAGGTGACCTAAGATCACTTACATTACAAAGCAAGTACCCAGAAAATACCTTCAATAATTTCATCCCCTTATCCTCTGTTTGGCCAGTTTTGGCACATATATATGTTCAGAGGCTCCTCATGAACTGGAATTGCCTCTTTTGAGGGGTGAACCTCAAAGAGTGAGTAGCAATGGTGTTGATGTCCAGTCTCTGTCCAATGCCTGTCATTGTACAGTACAGAGGAAAGTAGATGCTGCCCTTGCACCAAAATTGGTTGGTGGATTGTAATGATGTCCATCAGGTTTTGTCTTTGAACATGGAAAATTACATAGGAAATTAAGTTCACTGGAGTGTCAGGAAACCAAACACAGGCATTTAGCTCTAAAGCCTGTCTGTCTGAACTCCTTGCTGGTTAATATTGCTTCATCTCTCAAAGATGTTATGGAAACACATTAATAACTGCAAGATGGATGCTGTGGCATGGAGCGCTCCAGAAAAGCCCAGAAGGAAAGGCAATTCTGTGGGCAGGCACAACCCAAACAGTGGTCAGTATGGCTCAGGCCAAACCCTAGACCGTGGCAAGGGAGGAGAAATAATGAATTTCTTTCCTTTCTGCAACCATGTCCCCTCTCATATATTGCATGAGGCATGAAAAAAATAGTATGAGTGCACTCAATTAAAGACACTATTGTAAGAGGAGCAAATTAATTCTGTGTAAGCAATGCTGCTGGAGAGCAGATAAAGGAAGAAGTGAAATGAGAGTGCCATGGGGCTGACAAAGTGCTTTCAGCCATTCCTGTCAGGAAGGGGTGGTAAGTACAGGATCTGTGCTTTTCTGAGGATGAAGCATGGCTCTATCAGCTACTGTATTAGCAGGCAAAAATGTGTGAAGAACCCAAATGTTTGGAAATCTGGTAGGATTTAGACATAACCAGGTGTCAAACTACTCATCAAGATCAGGGCTTTCACAGATGTCAGATTCTCTGACATCTTCAAGATCTTTCTCTGTGTGGAAAGGCACACATTACGATTGCTCTCATGACTGTTGTAAATCAGATATCATTTTAGACAAGAAGTTTGGCTGAAACTGATCACAAACCACAAAATAACTGGACATGTGAGGCCAACTGCCTGGCTCACCTGTTTTCTTTAGACACCAGATTCAGTGATTATGTTGAGAGGATGAATAAAACATAGAAGGAGAGCAAGAAGTGGGCGTGATATTAGTACGTGATTAGGCCAGGGAAGGAGATATTCATCCTAAAGGAAACTGTCTGAATACATGATATTTAATGAAATTGGATACATACAAAATTCAGACCTTTTCAACCTTCTCTGTTTCAGTTCTCAGAAACGTCTTCATGACCCAGACCTCTGTCATTTTTAATAAGGAAGGCTTAACACCCTCAAGAAGGGGAAGAACAGGGAAACCTTTCTCTGCCTCATTACCTTGCTATATATAAACCTGTCATCTCAGGGAGCAAAGACTCAAGCCCAGACCCCATGCTGTGAGACCATCATGTTTATCATGTATGTGGGATTTTTATTAGACTAAAAAGCAAGTCAGTGAAAAGCAACTGACAAAGAACCATGCTGTATGAATATGAAGGTCTTGGTTAACACAAAGTGAACTTACTATTGATATTTATTAACCACTGCTCATTTAGGTATTCACAAGAAGCATTGGACTTTTCCTGCCATTATAGGATTATCACTCTTAGGACTTCAAGTGAGTCTAAAAAAAGTCCAAACTATCTTCATAAAATGTTTAGTTCTAGTTATTCTATCAAAACAAAATATGTCTTTTGCTTTCCATTCCTAGGTTTTAAGCTTCCTTCTTTGCTGCCCACAGGACAGGTGAAAATGCAGTAAAAACGAATACTTCAATGTCTTAAGCCCTTGTTTGCTCATCTTTTTATAGAGTAACATTTTGGTGTTGTGTAAGCCTCAGTCAGTAGCACAAGGAGTGCTGACAGAGGAATTGTTGGGCCAAGAGATATTTATGATAAAAGCTGCAGGAAAATATGAATAGACATCAGAACTGAAGCAATAAACATTCAGTAGGGAAAAGTTGCACTTTAATGGCTGTGGTGATACCTCCGCTACTTGTCTGGCATTTCAAGAGGTTCTTGACTCTGCTCCGTTTGCTTCTTCCTTTCTTTTCTTCCTCATTTTTTTGACCACCATGGACCTGCTATATTTTGAAAGGCTACTGACGTGTCCACTCTGTGAAGAATTCAGTCCTTGGTAGGAATTTGGAAAGAATGATCTCTATGAAGAAAGAACAGATTTTCCTTGTGTGACTTTAGTTGTGCTCACAAGGTAAGAGTCAGCCATGTCCTGGAGTACTCACCCAGAGCTTGACTGATTTCGAGGTGCTTATATTCCTGGTGAAAGTTTAAAGCAGAATGGCAGAGAATCTATTCAAGGTTTATTTCTTTCATTCTCATTCACTGTTCCCACCTTAGCTGGTCAGGGCAATGTGACTACTTTTGGCATGTCATTCCAGCTGCCCAATCTCAGCATGTTGAGTACCAGCAGTCATGGTGGGAATTCAGCCATGGGTTCTTAAACTACAGGAAAGAGGTTGCTAATTTAGTAAAGGAGATATAGAAAAAGTCAAAGATCACCACAATTCAGGGATAGTTTGTAAGTGTTGCCAACTTAGAAAGACATCCACGAAGATAAGCCTCAGCTGGCAAGGAAGAGCTTGCAATATCCTGTTATTAAGCATTCTGAAGTTACTAGCCTTTCAGTAAAACTTTTGCGATAGATAGCTTAGAAAGGCCATGAGAATGTAACCAAGTAGGAGCTTAAAGCTTTGGTTTTGCAGTAGCCAAGGAAATCTATAGTTTTTCAGTAGGTCAATAAATGGGCTATTTCATGTAGAAATAATATGAGGGGCTAGATGGTTCCTGTTTCCAGTTTCACGTTTTACCTGACTTCATCATTTTCTTGGAAGAAGCCATCTAACATTGCAGGGGTGGACAAAGTGCTCACATTTCTGCTGCTGACTAGTTGTAGTTAGCAGCTTGCAGGTTAGGTACTGAATAATTTAAAGTTAGTGCCAGTTTTCATTCCTAGGCTGGGCTGAAAACTACTAAGGGTCAAGACTGCTGTACCTGCAGGATCCCTGCAGTGGTGGGTGGGCTCTTTGAGAACAGTGCTGTGGGGAGAGCTGGTAGAGATCTTTCAGCCTTATCCAAAGCCATCTCTGAACTAAGGCTTTGACTTTTGGTTACCAAACAAGCCATACAATATTCAGAAGACAGTGGTTCTGGGGGAGAAAAAAAAAAAATATTTATAACCAATTTTTCTCTAGACTGATGCATGGAAAATCCAGCAAACTCCTTGGGAAACATTGTTTCAAGCAGCTAAATGTGCAAAACTTTCCTGGATATTCTAGACCTGTAGATGTTATTGCTGAACATGTACTCTGAGCAAATATGCTCAGAATATCACAAATGAGTTAGGAAAGTGCTGTAATCACTGTATATGCCAAAGGCTCCTTCAGCTGACAGCTTGAAATATCATAAAAGCATAAACATTTTAGCAGACAATGAGTAACATTTCCTAAACTAACATCTTTTTGAAATTATGGAAAAGAAACTCATAAAATGGTTATGTATCATTCTCCTCCCATTCAGTTTAAAGTACTTTAGCAAAGTAACTGTCTCCTATTGTGGTAATAAGAAAAGAGCTTGTTTACAAATTGTACACCAAAATTTAAGTTACTGGGAGTAGCAACAGGTTTGTAGTGACAGGTCACTTCAGATTGGAGTTTAATTTATGAAGATTGCTTTACCTGAGGCCATGGTAATCTATGCCTTTGGAGTAATTCACCCAGTGCCTCATTTCGAATGCAGTCAAAGACTGTCGTATTTCACTATGACAATGTAATCACAGATCCACATTAAAAAGTCATTATTGTTTAGAATCCAGCTTGGTTTGAAAAACACTTACTATAAAATTCAACAGCCTTTGTAAATTACCCAAAGGTTTACTCAAGAATACAAGGTGCAGTGATTTAAATCTGAAACTTACTACTTTATTGATTATATGGGATTTTTAGGTCACTGCGTTTACGGGAAATGATTAGTGAGTAATCAAAGTGATAAACTCTTTGATGTTAGTTCATAAATAATTACAAATAGTGTTTTCTTTATCAAATATTAGATAAAAACTGTGTTAGCCATAAGATATCTCTTATTTAACTTTTTTCTCCCCTACAGTATCCTAAAAATCATCAGTGACCAAGCCAAACAGGAGAATAATTTTCTGGTTTCTTTCTCTTTTGTGTGCTTTTAAAACAAGAAATAATGTGCTTTCACAGATATATCTGCTCTGCTCTTCAGCTTAAAATTTTAGGCTGAACCCAAAACTTAGCTACACTTTCTTTTTAGTTCTACTTTGATTTTTCTGGCACTGTCAAAACATGTCACAGATACGTTCAGTCTACTTCATGAGATATTAAAACCCAGATTTACATCTTAACTAGCATTCAGCCATTTAGCCATCACTGTACATGTGGTGATTATCGAACTCCTACTTCTCTTTTATGTTGCTTAAGACCCTTCTTCATATTTTTTTCCCTTGCAAATTGAGAGTTTTAGTCCTGAAAATTGTGCAAGAGTTTAAATGAATAATAAAAGCAAATGATGCAATGAAACAATTAAAATTGCTATATGTATTTTTTTTTTAATTAGACATTTATGAGCTGTGAATCGGATCAGATATTCCCAATGCACATGACATGCTGACATATAACAGCTGCTTTTTGGATGTCAGGTTAGCTTTTTGTGAATACAAATAGAAGTAGGTTGTATTTTTTAATTAACTTTAGCAATAATTTTGTTCCCTCCATTTACAATGCAGATAGACACTTGGGTGTTGCTTGCTTGCTAGGTTTGAGAGCACTACATTTAGTCGCAGTTGTGTTCAGATTTCAGTAGTCACCTTATGTAAAAAGCATTTCATAAATGTTTTGGACTGTAGGAAAAAGTGAATACTAAAAAGTTTATTTAAGCAGAAACAGGCTCATTACAATTCTAGAGTCTGAACATGAACAAGAATGAATTCTTGCTGATAATTAAGTCATGTGGAGAGTGCTGTGCATCTTGTCTGAGGTAAATGCTCCTGGATTGGAAATTCCTTTTGCCTACAGCTTTTTTGTTTGTTTGGTTGGTTGGTTTTGTTTTGTTTTGTTTTGTTTTGTTTTTTGATGCTGTAACTAAACTGGACTTCAGACAGCTTTTTTTCTCAGACTTTGTTGTTAGAGTTGGTCTGTCCAGTGGCACTAAGGGTTTTCATTTCTGCACTATGGGTTGGTTAAACTTTTAGCTCTTTCCAGTACTGTGAACCTCACATGAACAGGGGACCACCAGTACCTCAGGCAGTGTTATCAGACAAATACATCACTGTGAGGATTACCAGCAGTACATTCTTCTGAAGGGTCAGTTTCTATAGTAGACACTTAGACTAACAAAAGTGGCTGTTGCTGTAAGACTCCCATCAAGGCAGAACAAGCAGAGATATCCATTGATGATTTCTGATGAATTTAAATGTGCGGTTCTGAAAAGAGTTAATTAAAGATGAATAGTTACATTTATCAGTGCCAACAAGCTGTTATGAGTCCAACAAAACAACACCAATATTTTTTTCCGTGTGGACCAATAAACACTTGGTGTAGAAAAGTCTAACACTTCCCTGCTGAGCTTTGGCCTCTGTGCAAATGAAAACTAGGCATCTGTGAGGGGTTTCAGAGGAGCTGTGTTGCTTTCTCCCAACTGGATAGCAGTTGTGTGCAGCTGGCTGAGCTGGGTGGCTGGAATGCAGAGGGTGCAGTGCCCTGCAGAGATTCTGTCCCCACGGTGGGTTTCCTCTGAGTTCTTGTAGGGATGTCACTTAAAACACAAGTTCTCATCCTCTGCAGACAGACTTTGAACTACAGAAGTACAATCAAATAAATAAGCACCTGAAATTACCTTATTTTAACATAACTTGGAGGTAGTGATTTTAGTAAAGAAAGACTTTCTTATCTTTTCTCATATTCAGTACATTTTCAGTGTACCAGGATTGACATGAGCATAAACTCATGTCAATCCCACTTCTTATTAAATCTCCACCATAATTCTAAAAGGGTTAATAATGAGGAATATTTATTTCAATCAACCAATCAATGAATCAATGAGGAATATTTATTTCAAGCAACAAACCATTGTGATGTCCAACAAGGCAATAGATTGAAAAATCTTTCTGAAGACCACTTTCCCCAAAATTAAGATATTAAGTCCACAAGTTACACCTCTAAATTACTCTTGTATGAATTTTATGAAATTGGGCTCTTTAACATAAAGGGCACCATCAGTTCTTCCCTCTGAACACTTTTCACTTAGGGGTATTCTCACTGGGCTGGAGGCAGTTGAACCTCTAGTGGTTCTTGTAACTCAGTTTCAGAAAAGTAGTTTTCCTTCAGTTTCATCTTAAAACAGTTCCTATCAAAAACAATCTCTTTAGCTCCTGATAAGACAAGTGCTGAGCCTGATCCTGCCAAAACCTAGCAGGATTGGGCTCTGAAAGCAGATTTTGTAATCCCTGCTCAGTGCAGTACCGCTGAGAGATGTGGCAAGCCTCCAGTTTCAAGAGGTGGTGACTAACATCTTATTAGCATAATTAGCCTGTATCTTCATGGCTGTATCTTCATGGATATCAGTTTCTAATTGTGGTACACCTATTTAGTGGAAATCTGAGCTCAATCAGAACATGTCATCTGATTGAGAAAGACAAAGGCTTTTATTCCTTCAATAATGCCATCCTGGGTAAACACCTATTAAGGCAGCAAAATCACCTAGAAGGGGTCACATTTCTATGTATATCTAGCCATTGTGGTATTGCTGTGACAGCAACTTCTCCCAGCAACAAACCCAGTTTCAGCAGGTAGGCAAGAGGACCATGGAGAAGGCAAATACAGTTTCAGACCAATCCAACAGCTGACAATATGAGTTATACAGTGTTACGTAAAAAAACAAACAGAAAAAAAAAACCAACCAAAAACATAAGACAGAATAACAGCATTGAATGACTATTCCCTCACTGCTAATGATACTCTTGTTTTTTATCTTATTTGACACTGAAGTGCTGAGGTTATTAGAGCCTTCCCACCAGCATTCCCACCTACAGACTCCCACCTGCCACTGCAGGTTATTCATAAACAATGTTATGATTCACAATCCCTTTGGCTGCCACTTCTTGGACAAAAACTCAATCAGTTCAAACCTGAAATAATCGCTTGTCCTGAATGTTCTTATTTGATGTTACTCAGTGAGGGATTGCACTTCATGCACTAAGACATCTTTGCACACTCAGCCAGGTATAAGATTAAAATGCGATGAAGCAGATCTGAGTGAGGATTACACTAATTTTGCAATGGTGTAGCTATGTCCTGATTTGGGAACTACAATGGGACTAAGCCCTGAACTTCTCATGGAGGACATATTGCTCTCAGAGGGCCTCAATAGATTGCACAGCCAAAGGGTCAGGTGTACTTGTCTCTCATTTGCCATGTAAACAGTTACTTATAATGTTCATACTGGAAGGTAGGTAAGAGTTCCACGCATTGCAAAGCTTGCTATTGCAGAAAATTATGTACCAATCTTTTCTTTGTCATTGATTACTGCTTTATTTTCTGGGGTATTTTTGTAAATTTTGTTCTTCCCACACCTTTCTGCTCCTTGAATAACATAATGCTTGCATTAATTTTAATGAATGTTAAAGATGTGTCCTGCACGTAATGTGCAATACTTTCACATGGGTTATGATTGGATTGGTTGATATTCAACTTTTGGTTTCTCCCTTTAAAAATGAAAAATACATTTAAAAGTTCTTTGAGACATGATGTTGATAACATTTTGTGGATACCTGGCTGGGCATAAGGTTACGTGAAATAGACAGGATTAATTCCAGCATTTGTTCATCCAAATCTCAGGAATGATAGATTAAACAGTTAGTTCAATGGTCTGAGTGTATGCATTGGCACAAGTTAATGCTCATTTAGGCCTTATCTTAAAGGAGCCAGGTGTCAGTGTAAAATGGCAAAATACTGCTTAATCCCATTGATTTAGATAGCTTGGTTTTCCTTTCTTTTCTACAAAAGGAAAAGATGAATGAATGCAAACTATGGAGATGACAGACTCCTATAGAGAGGGTTTGCTTTTTTTTTTGACAGTTTTAGCTTGAACACTTCTTGTACATCTCAATAAGAGCACACACTGGTTTAACTTCTGTGGTTGTTCTGCAATGAAATCTAATGTCAACCCATACCTTCTCATCTATAATTAACACTTATGTGAATGAAAAAGTAAAATAACTATTCCAAGATGAATTATTAGAAAAAAAATTCCCCTTTTCTCTCTTTCCTTCACACACGAGCAACACAATGGAAATTACAAGGACACGTGTGAAAGAGAAGAGAGGTCAGTGGGAGGCCTTTCTCCCAGTACTCTTTTCTGATGAATTGTTTTCTATGTAGCAACGTTGTTTTTCCTTCCAACTGCAGTACTCAAGACTTCCAAAGAATTTGGTTTAGCCATTTCCAAATGTAGCTCTTTCTGAGAATGAAAGCAGCAACAATTTCTGCAGTATCTACAACATGTGTATACAGGAAACAACAACCAAAAAATATCTAGAGACAGGAAAGAGAAAAAACCCAAACTTCTCAATGCTCTTAAAACAGCGAATAAATTTGAAATAATCAGAAGACCACTATAATGGGGAAATATCCCTTCCCTCATTTGTACTATCCTTAGCAATCCTGATGTTTTTCCTTGCCTTTCCCCAAGCCTGGCTGTGCAGTATAGTGCAATGGCATGGCAGGCCTGGACGTCCTATAGCTGCCTCAGATATTGAGAAGAAAGTTGTCTATAGATCAAAGCATCTGGTCCTGAAGCTCTGCATCTACACCATAATCACTTCAAGAGCTTAGCTTCAAACAATACCAACACCCAGAGTGGGCACCATCTCTGTTAGTGTTGGGACCAACTAATCTCCTGATGTTGTGTCTCTGTTATGAATTATGCAACATTAATAATCAATATTAATTTTGATATCCAGGTGTGATGGTTTGAGGCTAATTGGAATATTTTAATAAAGAAAATTACACTATAGGTTGTGAAAGGAAAACATGGTGATGTCTACTTCACTCATAGGCTTGCTGAGATGTTTAAGAGAAGAACCCAAAACATAGATAATTCAGTCTGTCTGTAGGTGCACAGAGTCTCGGGTGGTATAGCTTCTGGCTTCTCTCTTCCGATTAATCTTCACTAACCACTTTCCTTCTAACCCTCCTGGTCGATCCTCCAAGCTCACCTTGCGCATAAGGCAAACCTTGGGGTAAGGCATAGGGGTGGGGAGAAGGTGGAAGGGTGGTTGGGGAGCCCCTCCTGGGGTCTCTGATTTCTGGGAGGGGTGTTGTGTTTCTGTCTATGGTGTATATCTCTGCTTGTACATTGTGCTAAGCTATAAATAGAGTTTCAGTCCTTAACTTCCAGCCGGTTGAGTTCTAGTCTGGGTCATTTTACAAAGTGTGGTGGGTGGGGAACTCCCAAACCATCACACCAGACGAAGATTGTTAATAACTATGAAAATTATTTATTAACATTAAATCTCACCAGAAAATTTACTTACAATGTTCAAAACGCACAGTTTGGATACTTCTACACACAGGGAACAGGGAAACTTGAACAGGTTAAGAAATAACTAGCAAATACAATATTAAGCTTAAAACTGGAAAGAGGTTCTTAGTTTCAGTTATATTTCTTGTCCCTAGGGGACTTGAGAGGCTTCTTTCTACTACTAAGGCAGAAGGCACAATAGAATCCAGTTACAGAATTTTTTACGAAGAGGCTTTGAATATTTACTCACAAAATAGTATCAGACAGTACCCAAACACTTGAAGGGAATTCTGTCGGTGTCTTGAAAGTCGTTGCAGGCAAAGCAGAGCATAATGTGGCAGGCCAGAGCAGGCAAAAGTGAAAGCAAAAAACCATGTGGCAAAAGCCCAATAATGTAATGGTTCCTTTGACCACAGAGATTTAACAATCAGAATGGCACTTTGCCAAACCTGACCTTATCAGGTGGAGTCAGGAGCCTGCTTTCCCTTATTCAGGAGAGTATGAGTCTGGGCAAGTCTTGCCTTCTCCCTGAACACTGTGTATCATCCTGCCCCCCCTCCCCAGCAGAGGGAAGGGGACGATGGGATCATGTCTGGGCAAGACAGGACATGTATCTCCCATGACAGTCTCACAGATGCACTAGCTCTTCTCATATTAGGTCTCCATAACAGGCTACAATTCATGAGAATTCCACTTGCAAATGACCTGGATAGAGTAGCACAGTCTCCTCTAAAGTCTCGATCCCATAAATACAGATTTGTATAATTTCCTAACCACTGAAATTTCTCAGGACATTGGGTTGAACACATGCACTAAAAGAAGCAATAAGTTAAAGGTTAAAATGCTGGTCAGGCCTGACCCTTTTGTCTTATGAGAACAGAAGCTCAAGAAACTACGGGTAAAATTACGTGTATCAGTAAGTAAAATATGTAGCATTTCTGGCTGACTCGAAATGTCTTTTGATAATGACTATCTGAAAAATGGAAGGTGAAAAATCACATTTTCCTCCATTTGTATACTTCCAGGCCAAAATTTATTTGGTTTAATTAGTGATATAGAAATGCAAAAAATATATTAAAAAAAAAAATCAACTGGCAACATTCTTCATTGAAAAATAGCCAGGGAAAGTCCCTAAGAGATATTAATTAAGTTTCTAAATATGTGAACACCCACACATACCTAAGGGGAATGGAGAAAGCAGTTTCCTACCAGCTTGAGCTTCAATTCATTTTCCTATTTTGCACCTACAATTTTGCCAGCATAAATATTTCCTGAGGTCACTCAGTCAGCAAAAAGTAAAAATGGCAACAGTTGGTTGTCAGTCAAATCATACCCATGTTTTCTTACTTGTCTTCACAAACATTTCTGGCATTTCCAGCAATTCAGAAGCCATGTTTTGGATTGCTTTTACTGCTATATGTTGAAAATTTACGTAGTATCTAGAGACTTCTTAGGTCAATTCTTCAAAACACATCTCCCCTGAAAGCCATTATGGGAAGAATATGAAACTAGACTGACCACTGACTTGAACCAATGGTGTACTTATCATTTGGCTATTAGTGAGATTAGTGCTGCTGACTATCATGGTATGTTGATGATTTATCTAAGCTGAGGCTTTCAATTTTTGCTTTCCTGGGGAACACTGGGATAAAAAAATAACTATCTTGGCTGGATGTTGGTAGTCATGCAAAACTATGTTTTGGACTGAAGCTAGTGACAGCACCAAACTAGGGTTGCACATTGTCTGTTCCCAAGAGGCAGAGGGCTAGGGGCAGTTCTTAACCTGAATTCTTGCTTCTCCTGCCTCAGAATGTGTTGTTGAGGGGGTTAATTGCACAAGGACTAATCACAGAAATGCACTCAATGTGTGCTAGTCAATACAGATTGCTGTGATGTCTTATTAAGGCAAAGCTTTCTGACAGGGGGCAAACACACTCTCCCATGTATAACAGGGGAAAATTCTTTGCATACATTCACTCTTCTTTTTCATCCTAACTACTGGTTAAGTAGTAATGATCTGGATATAAGGCACTTTCTGAGGATTGATGATAGACTGACAGGCATTTGCAAACAGAGATATAGCCAAGGGTGCCATTAAGTCTCAACTGGTCATTAATCCCTGAGAACACCCTGTGCTGAGGTCACTATTGCTTTTATTAGATGTAAATGACAGCAAACATAGGAGTATAGATTTTTTTTTCTTTTAAATGGGTGATGCTATTATGAGTGGAATGTGTAAGATGCTCATAGAAACTAATGACTTACATAATAGGTAGTCCAACTGTCTGAATTATCTGCACATTGTACAAAGCAGATTACAGTGATCAAAGCATTTTAAACTTTTTTACTTCATAAAAACCAAACAAACAGGCATGCTAAGCCTGCATGTTTTAAAATAGTCTCAGAAGTAGCACGCAGGATTATGTGAATTTCCTCACTGGACTGCCACCTGTGATGAGGGGAACTGTGGTAAAAGCTTGAGATCTCCTCAAAGTTAGAGCTGGGTTTATGGTTCTCTATACAACAGTTTGGGTTAAGTATCTGTTAGTTAGACAGTTCCAGAGTAATAGAATCCAAAAAATGTACAATGCCTAGGAAGCAGACTGGAGTTAGCCATCAGGGAACTCTATGCATGGGGAGCTGCTGCCTCTCTCTGGATGTAGGACAATACACACAACAGCCCTTGAAGATCCCTTTCAGCACTCTGCTAGGCAGGATCTCCTGAAAATCGTTGTCTGTGGTCCTTTCTTAAAATATGTGAGTGAGACTTATCTTCTTAAACTAGAGGTTGTAATGACGTTGAAACCGTATCTATTTAATTCTATAAATATTCACGGGCTAAAAAGAATAATAGTTATAGTAATAATAGTAATATTACAAATAATACTAATACTAGTAGTAGTAGTAGTAATAGTAAAGACATCATGAGAAGTGATAGAGAAGCCACAGTTAAATTCTCACTTGGTAAATTCTGACTGGGTAGTAAACTGGGAGATTTGTCACAATCACCATTTAAAGGTCTTGAACAGGACCTACATGTGGGCAGAGGGGTAAAAAGCAAAGCTAGTTTTAAGATATGCTTCATGGTTTCTTCAGAGGAAGTATATGGCTTCATCATCCCTGCAAAAGCAGGGTACCAGATGTCAGAGAACAGGACAATGGCTGTACTGTTCAGATAAAGGGTTCATTTAGCTCTCTGTTCTCACTCTAGTGGATCCAAAATCTGACCTCTAAGGAACAGTATGAACATGGGCTTCTCCTGTCACTTTTTAGTTTCAAGATGTTACTGAATGTGGGTTGCTCTGTCCTGTTACTTCTCAATTTCAAGACGTTACCAGGTCCTGAGACTTTGCATGACTAAATGCTGTGGCTCTTCAGTATGTCCCCACAAAACTCTTTTCTGAGTACCTTGTTGCATCCACAGTGACTTATAGTAAGGACACCTATGTACCTTTCATGGACTTCATGAAAAACCACATACATTCATTTGCTTTGACACTGTCTGTCAGTAGCTTCATTTGAAGGTCACTAGTCCAATACAGAAGGGGCCAGTGGCTAGGCTGTCCAACATTTCCACCTCTCACTTCTCTCTGTTCCTTTCCAGGCTGAACTGTTCTAGACTAATCATTTCTTGTAAAACCATCCAAGAGTAATCTTGAACAATAGTTTTATCCAACAACTTGGAAGCTTGTCTAGAGTCAGTCTGTGCAAAGGAAAACAGATTCTGTCACTTTTATGTATGAAACTTGAAACTGAAATCACTGGAACTAAATTAAGAGTGGCAGAAGCTTCTGCTTACAAAGCAAAGTGTATGTTACCACTCATTTGTTCTGGTCTCGTACTGTGATAAGGAATGCTTCTAAGATGCATTCTCTGCTGTCTCCCATGGACATAATTCAGGTGGTTATCATCACAAATTCTGGTATTTCTGCTTTTAATAGTCAGTTCTACAAATAGTGGTCATGTAAAAGGACATTCTAAGGGAAGTTTTCCAAAAGTGTTCTGTCCTTTTTGGTATTTCATTTCAGCACCTTGATCTTCTGAAACTTGCCAATGTATCTGAATTTGTCTGAAATTTGAAGTGCTCTTTTTTTTTCCCCTCCATATTATTTTTAATGTGGTGAAGCAGAGTACAATAGTGTTTTAGGTACAGATAATCTAAGCTTGAAAGGTTATTTGGTTTCTTTTAATACAAATCTTGGTAGTGAATCTAAATGGAAACGCTACATGACTCAGCCTAATTTATTTGCATACATATTTCTGTTTAATAGCAATAAATAATCAATAATTTAATAACAACAACAACAACAACAATAATAATAATAGTAATAATAATAATAATAATAATCCAAAAATCTATCCACACCATTTTAAAAAAATAATCTTGTCTACAAGTTATTTCACCCTGCAAACAGATCAATTCACATGTGCATAGAATGGTTTGAGTAATCTTTTTACTCCCTAACACATTTTGTTCTTCAAAGAGTCCTCAAAAAACAGGTCCAAACAAACATGATTTTCTTGATATCTAATCTGAAGACTTAATAAAGGGAAGGAGATTGTGTCTACTACTTACTATCACAATGCAGAGAATAAGGAAGATATCCATGCTGACAGTTCTTCCATTGGTGTGTGGATCACTGTTTTTTGTTGCCTGTAAAAACAAACCAGGAAATCCCTTTGACTGGGTTTGCAATTGCTTTGATCTTCATCATAATCCACTCAATTAGTGATCAGCATGGGTGAGTTCATATTAGGAAGCAAAAAAATCTGACTTTCAGTGTAGCACTGTGATTTATTGAAAGGGGAGTTGTCCATGTGCAAATAGCAGTGATTGAGAATTGCTTTTCTTATAAGGTACATAGCCTTGTTCCGTGATTTGCTAGATTTAGGTTTCCCTGATTTGCACTCTCAGGTCTGGTTTGCTATGCAAGTCATGCTTCATGGTAGTTTGAGGAATCCCATTAGAGACCATGTTTGTGGACATGTTTCATGTATCCATCAATTGATGGGATTTCTAGATCATTTAAAATGTTGATCTAATGAGATGTGTGACAATACTCCTTACAATACCTGATTTTCAGCCAACAAAAAGAAAATTATGACCTTATCCTGGAAGGTTCTGTAACAAATATCAGATTAAGCAGAAGAGGTTTCAGATGGCTACACCATTTTATTCCATGTCTGTAAATTGGTTTGCACACAACACAGCAATCTTAAGTTAAATGTGTACCATTATAGTCTCTCACCAATGAAGTAAAGTCACACTCAAAGCAGTCGACTTTTACTGAGTTACACCCAGCTGTCTTCTTGGCCCATCACATTGTCCCTCTGTGAAATATGTTCCACTTTCTTCTTTCAATTTATTTCTCCTCCATTACATCACTGGTTTGTAACCATATGTATTCTTACTGTGAATATGATTATTAAACTAAAAATTGGGACCACAATGCACCATTCAAATGTTTAAAATGAAACAATCAAGTCCTAAAAGTCTCCTAATCAGAAAATGGAGAAAAAAAAGAGAGAAATACTGGTAAAGTGTTCCAAAGATTTTGTGGCATCCCTGTCTCTTCATAGAATCATAGAATGGTAAGGTTGGAAGGGACCTCAAGGATCATTTAGTTCCAACCCCCTGCCATAGACAGGGACACTTCCCACTAGTACAGGTTACTCAAGGCCTCGTCCAGCCTGGCCTTGAACACCTCCACGGAGGGAGCTTCCACAACCTCCCTGGTCAATCCCACTTCATCCCACTTCAGAGGACCCAGAGGTTTGATACGTGACCAGAGCCACACAGTTTCTCTCTGTTTTTATGGAATCATAGAATGTTTTGGATTGGAAGGGACATTTAATGGTCATCTACTCCAACTCCCCTGCAGTAAGCCAACTAGTTCAGGTTGTTGAGAGCCCATCTTGACTTTGAATGCTTCCAGGGATGGGGCATCTGCCGCCTATCTATGTAACCTGTCTCACTGTTTCACTGCCCTCATTGTAATAATATTTCTTGCTTATATCAAGTCTGAATCTACTCTTTTTTAGTTTAAAATCATGGCTCTGCTAAGATGATTGTTGCCATCTTTCTTATGGGACACTTTAAGTATTGAAAGGCTGCAATAAGGTCTCCCCAGACTTATCCTATTCAGATTGAACAACACTGATTCTTTGAGCCTTTCTTCATAGGAGAGGTGTTCTATGACTCCCATAATTTTTGTGCCCCTACTCTGCACTCCCTCCAAGAAGTCATCATAGAATCATAGAATCATAGAATGGTGAGGTTGGACGGGACCTCAAGGATCATCTAGTTCCAACCCCCTGCCATAGGCAGGGACACCTCCCACTAATGCACATCTTTTTTTGGAATGAGGACCCCAGAGGTGGGCATGGTACTGCAGATAGGGTCACACCACGATCCTAGCTTGTAATTCAGAGGGAACACATATGGCTAACCTGTTTTATAAAATGAAAACAAAGAAATGAAATAAAACTATTAAAAAAAGAAAATAAAAGAAAAGCTTTAGAAAGACTGTTTACTTTGGTTGGGTATGAGCATTTAATATAGTGGGAGTATCGTCACAACAATACCTTTTCCATTGCTGTTCAAATTATATACTTTTCACCTAGAACACAAAACTAAGGCCAGTTCTTCATGGACCACAAGAATAAAAAACAAAAACCCAAACCAAAACAAACAAACAAAGAAAAACAAGTAAAGGAAGTGAGATGTCAAGGAAAAATATGCATCTTGGATAAGGATTTGACCCAAATGTAAACTTCAGAAATAATGACAGGGAAAGCAGTATAAATTCTGCAGGGATGCTCTTGATTTCTGGCCTATTTCACAACGATTACTTGCCATAAGGTACCACTTGAGTAATGTAAAAGAAAAGCACATAGATATGATGGGAAACGTAAGCAACTGACTCCTTTATGTGGCAGTAAACTGGGGTAATCTATCCCTGTCCACTAATGTTTATAAACATACTGTAAACAAGCATAAATGAACAGCTCATCTCTCTGGGGGAACCAGATGCATCCTTAACACTGATTAAGTGTTTTGTTCTGCCTGAGTGTCTGGCAGAGGTTTATGCTCTGATGTAGGGGGAGGGAGACAGAGTAATGACAGTCTCATATTCTCCTGGCTCCTTAACTGCTTTGGGGGATTCAGCAGGCAATATAGCATGTGTAATTCTACTGATGATTGTTTTCCACAGCACACTGTGATGCAGGATGTGTTTTGTATGCCAGGTTTTTAAACCTGTTTCCCAAGTCTCCTTTCTTGTAGAAGAAACTGCATCAATATGGGGAAGCAGGAGCAGCAGATGTGCTTTGGGAGGTCGCCTCTTTGATACCACCAAAAAGTTGTGAATGTTGAGCCAAAGTCATGATAACAATCCCAAATACAACCCATTATTTTCTCTGTGTGTCGGTGAGCTGCCTCTCATTCTCCAGAAACCTGTTTCTAAAAATAGCACCATTTTTACTTTTGCAGATTCCCACAGAAGTTAGGCTCAGAAATAATTTAATAAGTTACCTTGACCATGTTGTGTGATGCCACAGTTAGTTCCTACTATTTTGTAAGATATAGCCATTAAAACTGGATTTATGGGAGTTTTTGAGTTCCTGTCCCTTCACATCAACCACAGCATCAAATGAAATTCATGTGGGTTCAGATGGACTCTTCATTGGATACTGAGGTGAAGATTTAATGCTGTCTTTGTACTCCTCAGAAGAGACATTAAAAACCTGAGTGCAGTTATTTGTTGGTATGAAATCCTCAAAGATAGCTCCTAAAAGTTTCAAGCCAGAGTCTTTTCTTTCTCAAGAATACTGATCACCTATTTCTGAGGGCTTGGCTAGGGAACCTTCCTCTGCTTTTCTGCCAAAATTTGCAGCAGGAATGGAAACTGGTAGGAAGAATGAAAGACAGACCTATTTTTTTTTCCTAGAAACATAGAAATTAATGTTTATATTCTGTAGTCGTGCAATGGTAATTGGTTTATTCCTTTATTTTTCATCCAGATTTGCTTTTTCACTATGCACTGGTAAACTCTGAGGAAGTTTGTTCTAGTAAGTTAATGTAGTGGAAGGGGTAATTAATTACTGCGAGATGATGTTTTAAAAATATTAATATAGTTTATTAATATTAAATATTCAGAACTCGCAGCACCCCGATCACCAAAATAATAACGGGTTCTTGCATCATTATGGAACCTATATACAGGCTATAATAGGATCTAGAAATAACTATTAAATATATACATTAATTGAACTAGGTTAAACTGGAAGAGAAAGCTTTGAGGTTAACATACCTCTTGTGGTCAATACACCACTTGCTCACTAGATGGATGCAAGGAGTAACTTTCTGCATATGGCAGAAGGTAATTAATGATTTCAAGAGGCTTTTGGTATTTACTCACAAAAATATTATCTGACAGTACCCAAAGCTCGTGGTGGGGTTGCTGTCAGTAGCTGTCAGAGGCTTTAGAGTTCCCCAGGCTTCTGGGTGCTGGAGAAAGGAGACAGACGATCTCTGACCTGTTCCTGGCTTTCTGGATGATTTGTGTTACCTCCAAGGCTTCCATCCGGGCAGGAGGCTTTCAGGTGCAGGCAGATGTCCTGCGGTGTGCAGTCTGGGCATGGTGTCACGCCGGTTGTGCAGGCCGAACGCGTGACAGGTATCAGAGCCTCAGCTCAGGATCAATGAGGTAGCAGGCACAGATGCAATAGCAGCCACACCTTGTAATGGCAAAGCATACACAGTGCTCCCTGCTGATCTCCTTTTATCCAATACAGCCCAAGACTAATGGGCCTTTGGCCAGAAGATACCCAATCAAATGGCAGTTATCTAAGATGTGACCATATTGGGTGAAGCCATAGGCTTGCTTTACGCTTTTTTGGGCAGAACAAGGGCCTTGCACAAGGCAACCATGTGCACCTTGTTTACTGCAGTTGCTGGGCAGGCCACAGACCCCAGACTTAGTGGCTCCAGGTTCTTTGTCCTTTTTCCCGCAGTTGCTCTCCACGAAACAGAAGGAGGGAGAGTAGAAAAACATACCTGGGCAAACCAGGACATGTACAAGCCTAATTTGGCCTGCTTAGGCCTACCACAACAGTTAATAAAAATAGTGTTTGTAATTGACTGACTACTCATGTTACCTGTGTTACTTCTGACAATAAGTGGTAGTTGCCACACCTGAAAGAGTAACTTCTGAACCTCTTTAATTTGCCCGTATAATATTAGACTTTAAACTAGATACTTGAAAGAATTTGCCAGACCATCAGAAGCTGTACACAAATTGTAAGTGACAATGTATAAATGCTGAATGTGTAAATGCATTCATGTTTTCTATTATACCAACTACCTCTATTTACTCTGATGCTCTACTGCTAGTGTACCTTTACGTTAGGGTAAAGGTTTCATGCTTGTCTATCTGTTATAGCCTGTGTAAAGAAGACATAGCTAAAGAAAAAAACCAAACCAAAACAAAACAAAACAAAAACAACCCACCAAAAAACAACCAACCAAGTAAAACCCCAAAAACCTGCATCTCCAAAATTTACTAAAGTTGTATGAACAGTGCTTTGTGGACGTGCAAGAGGTCCCTGCTGTCTGTTTATCCTCCACCTACAAGTGTCTTTGTTGACTGATAGTCTGCAGGGTGTTTGGGCAACCCAAGTGGGAAGAAAACAGTGTGACCAGCTCTAGGTAAGTTCATCTCACACTTCCTTCCCTTTTCATCTTCTCTTTTAGGCTGATAGAACATTAGGTTAATCCCACAACATCGCTTAAGGTCTAGCTTATGTACAGCCATGAACTGCTTCTCCATAGGGTATATGATAAATCCTGGATTTTCCTACTGGACATATGGAGACCCCTGTCTGGTTGAGGCATTTGGAAGAAGAGATTCTGAAATGGAAGCATCTTTCTTTAAGTAAAGTGCCTAGGGCAAAAAAATCACAACACAAAATAATCTCTTTAAAGATGCAAATGATGTAAACAGCAAGAAAGGTCAGGAAGATTGATAGGAAATTTAGGAAAGGTTTCTTTCCCCACAGTGACACAGAAGATGGATTGCAGTACAAACAACATTAGCTGCTTATATTCCCCTTTGTCCTCTCAGGCTAAGACATCAGTGCTAATGAACCTGGTTGCTCCTTATTTATCTGCACAGAAGTTCTACTTCACATATTAACACATTTTTGTCATCATTGTGGATATTTTAGGATCTACTAGTGTTAATGGTTAGCCTCTTCACAGAAAGAAAAACTCAGTATCAAAAACCCAATCCTTGGCTCATAACATAGAGAAGTAAATTCTCAGGGCAGCTGAACTGTCAGAACAGCACTGGCATACCAAATCTACAGTCTCCTCCATTTGCAGCTTCATTGCCATGTCTTTTTTTTTGTCATCAGTCAAGTAAGATTGGAAATACAAAGGGCAAACTCCTATACATGGATTTGTGAAGTACCTTTGCAGGCTGCTACTGACAAAACTCTAACTGCATGAGGACATCTTATGCTGGTTGCTCACATGCAATCTGGGGTTTACACTTAATGGTCCCAGATACACCACCAACCATATGTGGAACAAAACACACTGCACACTTTAGAATCTACATTCAATGGTCTCAGTATGTGTAGGAAAGGACTCANCAAAAAAAAAAGAAAAAAATAACCAAAAAGGAAAAAAAAAAAAAAAAAAAGTGGATAGTGAAATGGAGACAGGAAGAATGGAATAGTGGTTTTTAGAGTGAGAAACAGCATATGACAACTTGGCTGCACAGAAGAGAATTGAGTTGCTTCCCTGGTTCATTCAGAGTGTCTCTGTACATAGAGAAAAGTGCTTCTGCAGATTAAGAGCTTTTGAGTAACTGTAAATTTTGTTCAAAATTTAGGTGTAATTGCAATGAAGTTCAGATGTCTTTGATAGTTCAGATCATTAATGACTTCAGTTACAGAGTTAACACAGAAATGAACTTCCTCAAAAGAAAAAAAAAAAAAGGATTGGTGCATGTTTGGAACCAGCAAGTTAACATTTAAGATGTCCAGCCTCTTGTGACGCAAGGTCTTTCCTGAGGGTGGGAGAAGCAATAGGCAGCAGAAGACCACCAGTTGCCAGTTGCTGTTGCGGTGTTCCCTGGGTACTACACTCATTCTCCTGGCCACAACTAATTTTGTTTCCCAGGCAGAGCCTCTGATCTATACCTCATGTCTAGACTGTAGTTGTCAAAGGGAACATTTTTTCTACTTTGGCAAGACTCAGAACAGGCATGTAATTTCATGTGTCTCCTCAGCCTTGACATGTAAGTGAGATTGTCACTTGTGATCTAGGGAGGAGGAATTTCACAGTGAAAAGAAATTAAATGGAGCCTTAAATTTCTTGCAGACTTTAATGCATCAGAGTTGAGAGGTGTCACAAAGTGCTTGGTGAGTTGTCCAGCTCTTGCAGAGCACACTGCTTATTGCACAGCACCGAGGGACTGTGACATGTTCTAGTGCAGGAAGGGTCATTTTCCTATTGTACCTCAAATCAACCAAGCGTGAGGAAGAGGAGGAGAGAGATAATCTAAAATCATACAATAGTGGGTCAGGTTTCTATGATATATATGTATCTAAAAGTAATTGTTACATCAATTAGTATATTGATTATCTCCTTTTCTGGCTAATTTCCCACTTAATTACTTGTTCCTCTTGATTTGTGTTATCCATTACCATGGAGAAGCTTGGTTTTAAAGATTCTTCTTGGCTGTTATGATGGAGGGCCTAAATTATACCTGAATGCCCACCTTGCCCCCCTGCCTCCCAGGTGGAAGTGGGAAAGCAGACAAAAGCCTTGTTGCCTTCCAGTCTGCTATAGAGACTCCATATTTGGAGTCACCATGCACTCTGCTTTGTTTACCAGTAAACAAAGATCACGGTGCTGGGCTCCTGCATCTCCCTTTTTTGGTGAGGTGACTTGGGATTGGTTCCAGGAATGTTTTTTGTCTGTTGCTATTGGTCAAAACACCCAGTCAAAACTCTTAAAAACCCAAACCAATTCATTTTGTTCATTGCTTCTACGGTTATTACTTTTGCCTGCTACCTGTTGGCATTGCTCGGCATCACCTAGTGGGGAACTTGCCTTTTCCCCACAAACAGTGTACCCGACCCCATTTGTCTGTCACACCGAACCAGGGAACTGCAGGGCTCGCCCCATGCTGGGGTGCAGCTGCCTGTCTGAACTCAGCCCAGCCCCAGTCCATTTGATGCTGGCCAAGCCCAAGAAACAGCCCCAAAGCAAACCTGCGACACCGTGACTTGCCGACCCACTGCTCTAGATCGAGAGCTGAGCCCTTGGCCGAGTCCAGCAGCCGATCGGACTGCTCCAGCCCGAAAATCGGGACCCTGCTTCGCCTGGAGGCTGACTGCTCCTATAGCCTCCTGAGAGCCATGGAGGATTTGCCTCACGTTCACGATCTCCTTGATAGACGCGTCCCATCAGAGTCACACCAGCAGCAAAACCACACTGCATCACTGTCACATGGAAGACCACCACATGGCAGGGACTGTATCTTTCCTCATTTTTAGTTTCCATCTATACATCCGAGTTATTAATTCTGAGGCTCCAATAAGTGAGTAAATTCTCTTTTTTGAAGTTCGGGAAAGTTTATATTCGTTCTTAAGGTGGCAGTTTGTGCTGCAGGACTTTCTAGATGTTCATTTTTCTAAACGTCTCTTGAAATCATTTAAATTAATTTTGTTAAATATATATGCATTCTGCAAAGGTAGTTTTACTGACCGCATGTTAGAATCTGTGAGTGAATTGTAAATAAGTTGGGGAATTTTCTTTATTTAATAAAATATCTAATATTTTTGTATTAGCCTTGTTACAATCCATTTATAACCCAGATTCAACCCCTCCTTAACAGCTGTTTAGAAATAAGAAATAAATGTAAGAGGTTCTGTCACCCCGCACCAGATTACTACATGTTTTCAACAAATGACTGACCCCAGAGAATGGATGTAGCACACATTCTGTAAAAAGAAAAAAACCAACCAAACAAAAAAATCTTTCCTTTTACTGTCTGGGCTGACTTGTTGGTTTGTCTGAAGAGGTGCTATCCATGGGTCAAAGGCAAATGTTGTAGAGGAACAACAGGGGTGTTTTATACTGTTCAGGTAACAGTATAAACTAACTTTCCAGCAAGACAACCACATGGACTAGCTAGCTATGCACAACATTCATGGGCTTCCATGGAGCCATGGCTTTCACACCAGATGTAGACCTGAGAAGCATCTGAGGCTGTCCTGCTTGGGAGCCTTGCCTGCTACTTCTTAAGTTAATCCTTTCTGGAAATGGCTTCTGGTGACTTTAAACTATGCAGACCATGGTTTTCTGCTTTGCTTCACATTCAAAACGTTGTTGACATCCACTGCCTTTTCTTTTTTGATCCATTACTTGTTTAGTCCCTGGCATGGTTTCTGTGTTTAAGAGACACTTACGATATAAAATATCTCAACATGTACATCACAATGCATTGTAAAGGTTGTAGGGTATTTCACTCATGTTAAGCTGTTGATTACCCACTACTGTTACTTAATGCATATGTAATGAAGAAAAAAATCAGGAATGAGTAATGGTTATAGCTGATTTGACCTTACTTCATACAACACAAGGCCATTTCTGGCAATCGTGATCTCATTGTAGCTTTAATGACCTCATCTAATTATTGCTAACTCAAAGACCTTTAGTATTTTAATGTGAGTCACAGAATGCACACCAGCAAACTAATGAACTCATCACACTGCTCTTGTCTTTAACTAGAAACAGGGATTCATTTGGAAAATTAGGGAAAAAATAATACATTAGGGAGAGGAAGCTTGAGATTATTTCGCATTTATTTCCCTGACTTGAAAGAGGAAATGATAACAATATTACTGAAGAAAAAAAGAAAAATATATATGAAAGTAGTATTAATTGCTGTAAACTGTTCAGCTGAGTGAACAGAGTAGAGACGGAGTGTGCTGTAATTCTGGAAAGATGCATGGACAGGCACATTGCGTTTATTTACTTTTGACAGGTACAGCTCATCTAGGTTAACCTGTGAGCACGGGAAAGCAAATAATAGGAGAATCACCCAACTCAGAAACAGAGTACCTGGAGCACCCACACAGGTATTATGACCAAGCAAAAAGAGAATCATAGAATCATAGAATGATAAGGTTGGAGGGGACCTCAAGGATCATCTAGTTCCAATCCCCTGCCAGAGGCAAGGACACCTCACACTAGTACAGCTCACTCAAGGCCTCCTCCAACCTGGCCTTGAACACCTCCAGGGAGGGCAACCTGTGCCAGTGCCTCACCACCCTCACTGGAAAGAACTTCCTCCTAACATCTAGTCTAAATCTCCCCTCTGCGTTTAAACCCATTGCCCCTAGTCCTGTCATTGCAAGACTTTGTCAATAGTCCCTCTCCAGCCTTCCTGTAGGCCCCCTTCAGATACTGGCAGGTTACTATTAGGTCTCCTCGAAGCCTTCTCTTCTCCAGGCTGAAGAACCCCAACTCTCTCAGCCTGTCCTCATAGGAGAGCTGTTCCAGCCCTCTGATCATCTTTGTGGCCCTCCTCTGGACCCAGTCCAACACTCCCATGTCCTTCCTGTGCTGAGGGCTCCAGAACTGCACACAGCACTCCAGGTCGGGTCTGATGAGAGCAGAGTAAAAGGGCAGAATCCCCTCCCTTGCCCTGCTGGCCAAGATTCTCTTGATGCAGCCTAGGACTCGGTTGCTGTCTGGGCTGCATGTGCACACTGCAGGCTCATGTTGGGCTTTTCATCAACCCAGACTCCAAGGTCCTTTTCCTCAGGGCTGCTCTCCAGCCATTCACCACCCAGCCTGGATTTGTGCTTGGGATTATGCCTACCCAGGTGCAGGACCTTACACTTGGCCTTATTGAATCTCATGAGGTTGGCCTGGGCACATCTCTCCAGCCTGTCCAGGTCCCTCTGGATGGCATCCCTGCCCTCTAGCAAGTCGACTGTGCCACACAGCTTGGTGTCATCTGCAGACTTGCTGAGGGTGCACTCGAGCATTAACATCATCTCATGCAGGGCATAAAATCAGGCCACCTACTAAAATATTTTATTTAGAATTCTCTTGTGTTAAACACAGATCTGTTAATGAACAAGCTTTGTTCCAATCTGTTAAAGAATCAGAAATCTGTGTTTCCCACCAGCAGGTAGAACAAGCTATTATATTGTCTTAAACACTTCAAATCAATGTTTTGTCTCAAAATGTAAGAAGTAGAACATCAATATCATAGCACAGTGAACGTTAGCAGCAGGGCACTCACTACATATTAAACAGCTTTCAAAGAGGCTCTGAAAATATCATGAGAATTCAGTGACTTATGAAATGTCAATTAATTTCTGCTTTTGGTCAGACAAAGAAATTTTAGAGAACAGAATTTTGTACAACACAGTGGTACTTTGGTTCCCAGTTTAGCAAAGTATCTGGGAAAAACGTTCCCTCACAACACAGGAAAGTCAAAGTGCCTTTGAAACCTGGAAAAAACCAAAACCAAAACCAAAACCAAACAAAAAAACCACAAAAAAAATCCCCCAGAACAAAACCTTCAGTGGTGCATTTTTTACATGAGGCATTCAAATTCATCAGCATCTAGGTGGTTTGAAGTGTGGTTTAGAAAATGCAAGCATATGCAATTAGCCACATTTACTGGCAGTTTACTTGGTGACCTCTTAGCACCCACATGTTAGTGTGGGTCTCCCAGTTCAGTAGCTCTTCTCACAGTACTTTCACTTTTTTTGTTGGAAACTGTGTTTCTACAGTAATGGACACCCATTTTAAGAACTTTCCCAATTTCTTTGTTACTTCAATTGAAGTTTATGTGGAACAGAAAACCCTGGACATAGTGATAAAAGCAGCTACTGAACTCAGAACAAAAGTTCCCTACATTGCCTGGATCCTTGACTGGATATTGGTATGTCTAGGGACTGGGGAGCTCCAGGGACCACAATGATGTCATAGCCTACTGGGCAGAACTTCAGCTTCATTTCATTTCATGGAGCATTTTGGTAGATTTCATTTGTCACCTTAGTTTGGAACAAAAGCAAATTCCAGCAGATCACAATAGTTTTCAGAACAAAAATATGTTCTTACTGCACATGACTCTTTTTTTTTTTTCTTAATTTCATTAATAAGTTTCTTAAGTGCTTAATAGATGTACTCACATTCTGTAACTTTGCAGATCCATTGAATAAAAAAATTAAAATCAGCATTCCACATTCTGGGGAATATTGAGAATACAATAAAACAGGATAATTGAAGTTAAGTTCACCAAGTACTGTAGACAGGTTCTTGAAGTAGATTTTCAAACTTTATTAGTCTTAACCACCTTCATTTTCATTTCATACTGAAGCCACGAGAGGTCCAATATGTAATGAACTCAGATGGAGCAGAGTTGCACAACTGGATTTTGAAATTCCCACCTAGCTTCTGCCAAGTATTCAATCATCACTAATCCAGTTTCACAGTCTTCTACCTGAAATAAACACTGTTGCTTCACAGGTGAACTTTTTTCCAGTCCAAAAGAAGATTTAAGAAGATATTTGCATCATCTTTCCTTTGGTTAGAGACTTAGTCTTGTGCTGCATCCTGCTCTTTAAAGAGGTCATCGTACAAAGCAGTGCTCCACCAGCAGCTGTTCAAATGGCCTCCGACTGAAGTGCTCTTTATATCACTGTGCTGCTCCAGGGAATGCCTTAGCAGTTCCTGAGAATCTGGACAGTGGTGCTGAATGCATATTTGTTAAATGGAGGCTGAAGTACTTTCAACAATTAATGACTATAGAGCACACTCAATCACCTTCCTGCCTTCCTGTCTTGTTTCTTCTCTAAATTTTAACCTGCTTTAATGAAGGGTGCTCTGGATCGCGATTATATTCAGGGCTATGTATGCTTATTCCACCAGACAGGCAAAGGAACAGTTCTTTGTTATATTAGCATGCAGATCTAACTCTGCACTTCACAATCTCAAACTATTCATATGCAATCCTTGCAATTTTACTGATATCAGCAAGATAAAAAGTAGTTATTTAAATATCCCATAGTTAGAGATTTGGCAGAATATGGCTGAAAATACCTGAAATTTACTATCACACCATTTTTTCCCCAGATGCCTACACTGCCAGAGCTCCTTATAAGCCCCAATCTCTGTATTGATTTTTATCAATTGAAAATTTGGTCCTTACATTGAATTATAGAAAGAGCTATGTCTTCAGAGTATCAGGAAAAGGAAATATTATTGATCTTTCCTTACTGGTGGTGTTTTCACTCATTTTTCAAAACACATAAGCTTTTGTTTATTAAAGGCAATCACTGGCAATATTCCCAGTTTAAACATATAATCAAATGTAAAATGAGTAAGATTTGGAATACAATCCCAAGAAACGTGCAGTTTTAATCCTACTTTTTCATCAAAATCAAAAGTTTCTCCTTTGAAGAATACAGAAGCATCTTCTTCCTCCACCAAAATCCAGAGTGGTAGGAGTAACAATAAGACCTGAGACATGATTTCAGTTGATGGGTTTGGGGAAGAAAAAAAAAAAAAAAAAAGTGTTGGAGGATAATTGCTTTGAGGTGAATCATTGTTTATTCAAAACTCAGTGTTTAGTTTACCTGATTTCTCCACATGGGAATAGCAGGGATGTAGCAAAACAACAACTCACAGATGAAATGGTATTCAGGGGTCAGTTGCTTTCGCTTTTTTTGCAGAAAAGGTAAAATTGGATATGATCAAACGATCCATGTTGCTGATAGTAAATTCCTCAGTGGTTCACTTCTGCTTGTGTATGCAATATATCCTGGAGCCCTCTCTGACCATTTGATTCAGCACATCCTGGAATCAATTTATAGGCTGCCCCTTTGACTCCATTAAAGACAATCTGCACCAACTGGAGGCACTTGGATGAAACCAGGTGTAGGGTAATTCTGTGTGTCTGTGTCTCTCTGTGTGTGTATGTATGTATGCATATGTACTCTTGAGTAGACTGCAACCTTTCTACTACCAATAAGGTACAGTGCTTTGCATCCCTTAGGGTTGTGTGTGTGAGGTGTCTATATAAAGCAGTAAGATCCATAGACACAGTTGTAACAGCATCCTCCAACTTCTTTCAGGTTGTTATTTTCAGAATTCATTTCTCCTACCTCTGTATCCAATCTCAGAAAGGTTAACAAGTGAGGAAAGAGGAAAATTAAGCCAAAGTTGTTTCTAGAGTGGTTTGTCTTTAACCAAATATCACATGCAATGATGGTATGAAGAAAAATGCTAAGCCTCTACATTACACATTATTACTGTTCTCAGGGTACAGCAATTTCACTCCTTTTATACTCGACAATATAGATTTTGCTTTAGTAACAAATTCTGCCTTAAAAGCAACATAACCACCTCTCAAAAACATACTGATCTGAGTGCTGACACTTACAACAACAGAACTATTATTTTTTCAGTTTGGGCTTGGCAAACCTCTTTGGTGTGAGGCACATCCGTTGGCACCTAAGGAAAGAAAAAAATGAGGAGGGCAGAGTGGTAAGTGGCCTGTGCTGTGATCAAAGACAGTAACATACAGTACAAAATCTCCCTGCTTTATAACATAGTTCTGATGGATGTCTGTGCTCCTGCCCTCCTGTGTATGTCAGCTGTGACACTAAAAAGAGAATGCAACTCAGCATACCATGTCCTGATGTGTAAATTCTCATTTGATTTGAAAGAATGGCTGTAGATAAAGTGTGGCTCTGCTGCACACTGTGATTTGAGATTCCCTTCAAAGTCTTCATTCTTATCTGACGAACTGCACTGCGCTGCAAAACTTTACTATGGCAAAAGTAGCTACAAGGAAATTAATAAATAAATAAATAAAAAGCTTTTTAAAAAAGAGCATAACCAGGGCAAATTTGGCAATTGCATATTCTATACAGACACCACCACACAACAGCCTGGAAATTAAGACTGGTTTCCTTTTTTTTTTTTTTTTCCCTAGTAATTTTGATACGATACTTCCATTCAGTCTGCTCCTGATGAAAATAATTTGTGACATTTGGCCAAACACAACATTACTCAGGATTATACAAAAACCAGCGTCCAATGAAATTTATCTCCTGGATGACTCAGGATTATACAAAAACCAGGGTCCAATGAAATTTATCTCCTGGCTATATATAAATGAGGTGAAGCTGTGAGAGAAAATACATGTCAGAAAACAGATGAGAGAAAACCAAGAGTAAACAATCATTTGAATTTTAAGATCGGTGATTTGCATCTATGACAAACCACATGTGCCCACAAGAACATATTATGCTGGTATTTTATGATGATTTTCTTTTTCAATTACTTACAGTTTAAGGTGAATGTCATAAGTCTCTCTCTCTCTTGCTATACAGTTGGAAAGTGGGATGTACTACGACTGTACAGTGGAATGAATGATCAAACTGCATATGTTGGAATTACACTATTGAACACACTTCCCTTTTCTGATGAGAGCTGCCACTTGCTCTCTGGACCAAACTGAAGGTAGAGATGTCCTCATCAGGGATTAATTCTGTCCTTTTTCAATTTCTCATGGGTCAGTGCTGGGACCAGTGCTGTTTAACATCTTTGTCAGTGACATGGACAGAGGAATCAGTGCACCCTCAGCAAGTTTGCAGATGCCACCAAGCTGTGTGGCACAGTCGACTTGCTAGAGGGCAGGGATGCCATCCAGAGGGACCTGGACAGGCTGGAGAGGTGGGCCCAGGCCAACCTCATGAAATTCAACAAGGCCAAGTGTAAGGTCCTGCACCTGGGTAGGCATAATCCCAAGCACAAATCCAGGCTGGGTGGTGAATGGCTGGAGAGC
>VWZE01002132.1:41988-54202 GCA_013396675.1 Eubucco bourcierii | reverse complement strand
CCCCCCCACTAATTTCCCAATCAGCTATTCATTACTTCCCATTTGAAACAAACAGAAATCCCTTAGTGAAGAAGAAATCCAACCATAATTCTGACTGACATATCTGCTCTCTGGTTTTACTGAGAATGCATGGTAGACAGCTTCAGCCTGCAGGCATGCAAACACATTGCTGTGCTTGTAGCAAGGATTGTGCAGATTCTGCAGGGTGCTGAGATGTGCAAAGCAAAACTGGAAATTAGATCAATCCATACGGTCAAGGAGTTACCACATGGCAAATTGGCGTGCTTAATGTCTTGTTTCCAGTTTTGTTAGGGCTTTGAGCAGGACACATCACCTAGACATGCCTTGGTTTTCCTCAACTGTAAACCATGTTCTATTCTCACTCTTCTGGTGCAGTTCTTCTCCCGCTGAATCTCAGCTTTATCTGTGGCTATTAGCTACCACCATAGAATCATAGAATGGTTTAGGTTGGGAGGCACCTCCCACTAGAACAGGTTGCTCAAGGCCTCATCCAACATGGCATTAAACACCTCCAGGGAGGGAGCATCCACAACCTCCCTGGGCAACCTGTTCCAGTGTCTCACCATCCTCACTGCAAAGAACTTCTTCCTAAACCATCATCCATACTATCTTCTTCCTAAATATCATCCATAATAGTAAATAAATATAAGTGGTAGCATCTCGGAATGTCCGCTCAGGTTCCACACTCTGTATGTGAGTGTGTGTGTACATTTATTAGCAGTCATTGTAGTGCTTGTTTCAAAGAGGAAAAACTATACTCTGTGTGAAAGAGTTTTGATGGGAATGAGACAGTATGGGATGAAATGAAATTATTCATTTGTGCTCTGAAAGCATGGAGAGCCAAAGCATAGCTCTTTGCTCAAAACATCTGACAAGGCACAAGAAATGTCCAAACATACCTACAGAAAAGATTGGTCAAAAACAGTAAAAAAAAAAAAAACCACAACCTTTTGTTTGTACCATGTGCAGTGGTCACAGGAAGGGAAATAGATGCAGCTGTGAATGTCATGCAGATATATTTTATATCACCTTGTCCCCAACACAGGTAAGGCTGTCTCCAAACCACTATTGCTCTGCTAGGTACTTGTAATCATTTAATTTTCTGCAGTAACTCATCAGGGAACTGCTCACATAATGAAGTGTTGGGCTGGACTTCTAAGGACACTGGTCATAAACAACCCAACTGACATTAATGGCGGGTGGGTGCTTGAACCACAGGTGTTGTATACTTAATGCTCCTCTGACAAAGCACAGGAGTCATCACCACAAGACAAAAGGTGACTGGCACAGTGACCGCCAGCAGCAACTTATCTCTGTGTGCTTCCCATAGTCCTGCACAGCACAGCAATTTGCTGTTAAAATTAGAAGAGGACAGTCCAAGTCAAAGGCACCAACCTTCTTCAAACGTCAATCTGTTTTCAGAGAGGACAGCGGTGGATATCACAGATGGGGAAAGCAAGCAGACACCTTTTAGTCCAAAACACCAAGAGGGTTTATGTGATTTACATGTGATCTGACCTGGCAGAATACGGAAGTATGGTTGAATACGGAAGTTTAATTAATAGAACAAATTCTGAGCATGGACAGGAATTTCTCATGCAAGATTTTATTTTATTCATAGCAAAGCAAACTATATTAAGATGGATAGAAAGGAGAAAACTAGCACTTTATACTGTAAAAAAGCCTTAGATTAACATACTTAAATTCATGCCTTATGACATCTTCTCATCACTACCTATGAACAGCAGCAGAGAAATCCAGACAGAACCGGCCAGTTCTCTTTGTTCATTCACAGTAAAAATGAAATCAGGAAAAGCTCATTTCTCATAGATTGCAATTTTGCCAGTCAATATCTTGCTGCAAGTCTAATCATCTTGAATATATACACAAGAGGCATTTCCATCTCATCCAATATGATTAAGTAATAAAGCTAGGCATGAGAAGATGTATAGTTCTCCTCATCCACTAAGCATATTGAAATACAATTAATTCTTATTATCAGGAACTTTTTATGTTTATCTGTATGCAAATATTTTTTGTCTGAAAATAAAAAGCAAGACTGCCTTATATTCCACTTAGTAGAGGTTTTTCTTCTTAATTGAGAAAAATGTTAGAAAATAAGCTGATATCAGCTTGCTCTTGTGGTTACTGTTATTATTGAGACGTGTAGTAGTTTATTTTAATTTGTAATATTAAATGTACAGTGGGAGTTCAGAAGAGACTGCTACATCCTTCAAAGAAATTAATGTCATGAAGCAAAAGAAAATGTTTCTATGACTGCTTTAAATCTCTTGGGAAACAGTGAATTGAAAGGTACTATTGTCCAAGCTATGATATAGATTACCAGCAAAGAATTGGCTCCAGTAGGTCACGAATTATATCTAGGCAACTGAAATGGCTATTTAAGTTTCAGTCACAACTTCACAGCAATCTCAATGTTATTTATTTACTCTAATATAGTTCTCAATCAAGTACCTTTTACTTGTTATGTAGGTACTCATGTGACTCTCCTGCATATTGTTCTGCCAAGTAGTCTAGAAAGAGCTGAGAAATAACCACAGGTCAATCATGTTCTTCTGCCCTGGGGATCATGATTTAAAAGATCAGTATCACATTTTGGTCTTTCTGTTTGGACTGTAAATTTAAAAGTAGATGACACAACAATGCATGAAATTAGTTTTTTTAATGGAATGAAAAATCATTTTCCAATATATTTTAAACTGCCTTTGTTAACTCCCACACTCAAGAACTTTAATGGCACAGTGCTAAGAGGCATATTCCTAGCTGATGCTAATCATTAGACCTTGTATCCTTTAATTTGATCCAACAATGTGTATACCAGCAGCGTATCCAGATTAGCTATTGCAGCTACAATATGTTTCCCTTAAATATTTCATAGAATCATAGAATGGTAAGGTTGGAAGGGACCTCAAGGATCATCTAGTTCCAACCACCTGCCATAGGCAGGGACACCTCCCACTAGTAGAGGTTACTCAAGGCCTTGTCCAACCTGGCCCTGAACACCTCCAGGGAGGGAGCATCCACAACCTCCCTGGGCAACCTGTTCCAGTGTCTAACCACTCTCACTGTAAAGAACTTCCTCCTGACTTCTCATCAAAATCTCCCCTCTGCCAGTTTAAACCCATTTCCTCTTATTTGCTTACTCCTTGTTAACATTGAAATGTCATGTATTGGAGCAGGTTAAGGATTTCAGAAACCTTCATTTGATATGGGCTAACTCCATGTGAGTTGAGGTCTCCTTGGCAATATTTTTGATTTTCAACTTGCACATCAGCTTTCATGTAAGCTAGATAGCGTGCGTTCGGCTTCTTGTCACTTCCAGTTCAGGAAATTAAATAAATTAGCATTATTGGATTTTTGTGACACTTTGCATCTCTGCTAGATCAACAAACATAAAACCAGCAAAGGCAGCATTCCCCCAAGTGAGATGTCTTGAGCTCTAAATCCATACGAAAATGTAAACTTGTAGGCACACTCTCTCTTGTGCAGAGAAACTGCTGAACAAGGTAGTCTTTGAGTAAGAAACTTGTCAGGATCATTTAGTAAGAACATAGAGTTTAGTTGTCTTTACCATGCCAGTGATTCAGTGGGTAAGTTGATGAGGCTGTAGATGCTGTTTGTCTGGACTTTAGGAAAGCATTTGACACTGATTCCCACAGTATCCTCCTGGAGAAACCATCTGCTCATGGTTTGGATGAGTAGATGCTTCATTAGGTTAAAAAAAAATGGATGGACGGCCAGACCTAAAGAGTGATGGTGAACAGGGTTAAATTCACAGCTGAGGCCAGTCACTAGTGGTGTTCTTTAGGGCTCAGTTGTGGATCCAGTTCTCCTGAATATCATTATCAATTATATGGATGAGGAGATTGAGTGCACCCTCAGTAACCCTGCAGGTGACACTAAACCGAGAGGGAGTGCTGCTCTGCTGAATTACTTAGAGACTTAGCTCAAGCCTTCACTGTAGTTTTCAGATGCTAGGGATGTGGTTTTGATTAGCCAAAGCAGCAAACGTTAGATTCAGCAAATTTTTTGCAGTGAAATAGGAAATGCATTACTTCATTACCTAAAGAAGGACAATTTATCTTGCTGGAGACTTACCTATCAGTTGATTTTGTTGTGCTGATTCATCTGTATATACCTCACCTGCAGACACCCCTCACATAGTAGCATCTCTAGAGCAACATTGGTCATGTGAGTTATAACTATTTTACTCTTCAGGGATGCCCCTGACTGTGCCTTGAGGTCTCCATTGCCATGTCCCCTCTGAAGGTTCCAGGTGAACACAAGGTTGCGTAGAGCACATGGTCCTTGAACATGTCTGCTGAGATCACCCACAAACACCCTACCACCACTGCATCCACTGGCCTGGAAAGCTGTAGCATCAGGAAAGCAGTTTTGATCCCTGGCCTGGGACCCTGTTGGCTATGGAGTCCTGCATCCCTGCCTTGGTGCTGCTGGACAGCATTGCTCCAAGCCACTCTTAGGCAGGTGATGGGGAGAGGTGGACTGTCCTACAATTTCAGTGCAGGGTAAAACCCATGTGGTACTTGGGCATGCAGCTCTGAAGCTCCTCGCCCATTGTTTGCTCCACTATAACCAAGGGGTTCATAGACATGAGAGACTGGGTTTATTCTCCATCAAGCCTCCAAACACATGGTTTAGCTGCTATTACCAGGTATCACCTGAACTGTCTTGTACTTTAGAGATGAGGAGCCTCCTCTAAGTTTCCTGAGATTTTTAGTGGATTTTCACAAACTTTGGTTATTTTTTTCTTTAAAACTCCCTGCTGACATTTTTAGAATTCTGTTAACTCAATGGAAATGTCTTCAAGATATTGTTTAACAGCCTTTCACTTAACCTGTGCTCTTTCAGGGCTCTCTGCTGTTCTTATTTCTACACAGAGCTCTCCTATGCCCTGAAGCAACCTCCTGATTATTATTATACTGGTATACACATGCCACTAAGGCTAAATGCTTCTTTTCACTTGTGCACACATCAACTAATCAACACTAGGGACCTGCAGTCATCATTCTGAAAGCCTTGTTTGCCATCATCACCACTGAGGCCTATAGATCAATAAAAAGATGATATTGTTTATATAAAACCCAATAAACAAGACCTGTCTGAGGCTTACATATGCTTTCATTCATGGTAATAAAGCAAGTGCATCTCTTACGAGCTTTAGCCCATCAAATTTTGTAAACTGCTTATTCACTTCAACAATCATTGACACAAGGATATTGTTGTATCCAAGTGTGGGTCAAGCAAGACTTACTTGATCTCATCCTATTTCCATAATAATTTCTGTCATTTCTCTAAGAATAAGAAGGTAAGGGCACTTTTATTGCTGCAATAAAAACAGCAAAGTGATCTTCTGATGGCACTTAATTAGATTCATTTTATCTTCTTTGACTGAGCATGACATACTGTAACCCTTATTTATGAAGTAAAAATGAATGTCTTATGGTTCCTAACACAATTGAAGAAGAAATTACCATGGTATTCAGCTTAATCTGTGTTTGTATCCGACATAAATGATCTTAAGATAAATTACAGGAAATTATTTTCTACTCCTGGTAACCATAACAACAGATGAGAATTGGTTCTAGTTCAGCTTACTGACTGCTCCTGAACTCTTCCATAATGTGTATTAATAATTGTAAGACATAAGGAATGCACAAACTTTATTTGGTTTTTGTTTGTTTTTTTTTTTAATAGAAACAGTTTTTGAACCACTGAAAAGTAATGTCAGGTTTAAGTAAATCTTCAATCTTTTCAGGCTTCCATCAGATGTAGGGAGAAATGCATTTCTGTTCCAAAGTGTGGTGGTGAACAGAGGATGGATCTCTCCAGAAAGGGACATATAGCAAAACTTAACAAAAATTATACCTCCATTAATTGTACAGAGGTGAGTAAATTGTAAGTTTAACTGGACAGAATTTTAGAGAACACTGCAGATCTGAGCAATCCCTACAAGTGTCATTGAAGCAAGACAGTAGGAACAGAGAGTGAATACTTCACTGTGACAAGCAGATACTAAAAAAAAGAGATCTGAAAAGCTTGGAGGCTTTAAAGAAGTTGAGTCAAGCAGGGAAACTCACTGCACTGAGTGAGTTTTCAAAACTGGAAAAGAATCCTAAGTGCACACGGAGTGCTGAGAAGTTGTTTACCTATTATTGGGAGAGAAATCAAGAACAATTTCTACAAATCAAGATTAATATGCAAGAACATGGTGCCAAGGCTGAGCAACGAAACTCTGGTGTAATCAAAACTGGGAGAGTAGAACCAGTGCACTTTGAAATGCTATGTTTACACAGCAGAATCTCTCTTTTCTGCTGGATCTTATGAAAATCTTAAAACACAGAGGCATTTCCTGAGCTGATCCAGTTAAGGTGGGCATGAAGGGGCAAATGCCACCCCACCTCACTCAACTAATCGCTATGGGACAGGTACATTACAATCACCTGTGTGTTCAAGGGACCATATGAAGCTTTATTTTAATTGCAGATTACAGAATACAAAATGAGTGCCCGCTGAATTATCAGGCAGGCAGCAGAACAGGCAGAATAGATCAGAAAGATGGTAGCATGGCAAACAGATTGGGTTTGGGTCGCTCTGGTTCTGTGCATTTGGAGGCTAGAGCACAAAGAACACAGTTTGTCACACTTTCTTGTGTGTTCTACTCCTGTAAGGCAAATGTATAGCAGACCACTTAAATCAAGACAGCCCTTTCAAGTTGCTCACTTATATCAGCCAGGGACCTAATGTACTTTACTGAAAGTCAGTAAAGGCCAGGTCTGTTTACATCAATTTACATCAGACTATTTGCAGTAATTCCTCTCCCTTTAGAAAAACATTTTACAGATAATAATAAAATTACCTAGAAATTAAGTAGTGAGTCATTACACCCTGTGGAAGCAATTCAATAGATAGTGAAGCAACATCCATCCTGCTGTGGTTAATTATTTGGCTTAAGAAACAGACTTTCTTCCATGAAAGCATCTGAAGGTCACTGCATTCAGTTGGAGTATGTCTAATTCCAGCTGATCAACACACAGAACAATACAATCTGTATGTGCAGCCTTCCATCCAGAAACAAATATTAAACTGTTGCAACAGGGAGGAAAGGAGGTTCAGCTAACATCAGAGCAAAGAGATTCAGTGTCTGTTTCTATGCAGTTCCACTGAACAAATTCAAAACCCACTAAGGTCAGACTATTTTATGCAGATGATGTGGTTTAGATCTCATACCTGTCAACGAGAATTTAAAATTAAAAAACTTAAAGTGTGGTTCAAGAAACTTGTTCCTATCCTACATGTTCAGAGAAAAAAAAAAATCAAAATTGGAAGCTCTAACTTTCTGACACATGAGTAAGTGCAAGAACATCACATTCAAGAAATTAAGACAGGAAATTCTTGATGATGGCAATGGCATTTTATGATTTATAAGAACAGTTGCATTCCGCTCTAATTTCCCAACTGAATAGCAGATGCTCTTCAGTAAAAAGCTGTTATCATTTTATCTGTTTTACAATATGTCATGTATATTTTGCCAATCATATTTTGGCTCACATCGTAGTGTCTGCTGTAATGCAGTTGTAAGCTTGTTTAATCAGCTCAGCATAATCTCCTGCTTTCAACACTGCGAGCACGTACACACATGCACACACATGCAGGTTGTACATTGCCCACACTATTCCCTTTGGCCTTGCAAAATAGAGAGGCATCATTCCCTCCATTTGTAAGGCAGAAGCCACCTTTGAAAGTCTGTGTGATGTTCTACTTAAAATGGATGGCACAATATGCTACACTGGTTTGTTTTTTTTTTTTTTCACCTGGATGAGCAGAGATTCATTAAAAAACATGGCCTTAATTGGTGTTGCCTCACATTTGTTTTAAAGCAGATTATGAACTTATGCATCACAGGATGCACAATGCTGTTTTGTAGTTGACAACTGTGAATCAAAAAGCGGTACTTAGACTTCGTACCTGTGCAAATACTTTCATCTTCTTAAGCTTAACAATTCATCCTCCCAAAACTCATCCATCAATCTGTAGACTTATTTCCCTTGAATACACCTGCTACTCACTTACTCTGTTGCAAGCTCTAGTTATTTCCAAGGCTGCTGACACCAATTTACATAAAAATTCCAATTTCATGTATCTGTTCACAAAGAAGCACATCCAGCTTGAACTGAGTTCATTCTGCAGTACGGAAATGTTAAAGAAGATGTCAACTGAGTTTTGTGCCTTTTCAGCTCCTCAATTTTTTTTGCTGTCACCCTGTTAATCCTGTGATGGTTGTTCTTGCTGGCCCTCAGCTGAAATGACCATGAGTCCATAGTCAGTAGCATTTACTGGTCCTTGCACATGAAAATCCCAAGCCAGCACTAATGGAAAAGCAGTCCTCAGCACTTTTTTTATACTGTCATTACACACTGCATGCTTTTCATTAAGGGAGAACTAGAAACTTAGCCTTTCAGTGGATATCACATCACAACGGTCATGGGGTGTAACAGATCCAGCAAAATCCCTCTGATTAATGGCACAAGGGGCAATGATTTCAGATTTCAGCTGTGGAGGAAGCAACATTCTCAGACTGACATATTAAGTGTTTCTAAAAAAAAAAATAGTTTTCTGGCTTAAACTTTCACAGTGATAGAAGGTAATAGGGATGGAAACTCTAACAAAGGCTTATGCCCAGGTGTGTTGGAGGACATCATCTTTGCTGGGAGTGCAAAGAGTGGAGATCTGCTACAGCTTGTTCTCTGATCCTGCACCACTTGATTCACCTCAGAATGTACCTTACTAAGCTCTAGGGAATGGTTTTCTATTCCTGATCTGCTCAGTCCTGGGCAGCCAATAGCTATAGATTAGAAGCTGTTCAGTTGTGTTTGAGAACTGAAAATCCATAAGATATATGAAAAGGAAGATTTTTGATAGAAACACAGTTTCAGTCAGCTGAAGTGAGAAGGAAAAAAACATTCTTTCAGTTAGTAATGCAATCAAATAGATTTGTAACACAGATTCCAAGAAGTCAATTTCTCCAACATCACTCCTGAAAAGATTCTGTTCCAAAACCTTTCAATCCTTATTTCATTCTGATGGAGGTGCAGAGGCTTGGACAACTCTGTGGTTGCTGCTCTACACAAGTGAATGCATTGGGGAAGCACTAGCTTTGAACAAGGGATATCCATACCTAGACATGGAAGGATTTAGAAGGAAAACATTGCCACCACTGACAATCTGGCTCACAAACAGCAATACTCAAGAGAAGTACCAAACTCAGAGCCCAGACAATTTTCAGAGGGTGAAGATGGGAAAAAGCATTTTGACTGTATCAGAATGCAAGGGAGTATACAGCAGAGACTTCTAGAAATGAAAATACAGCTGGGTGAATACTAACAGAAAATCCATGCAATGATTTCTTTTGCCTCCCAAGAAACCAGCACATGTAAAACATGTACTGGTGTACACATTTGCCTGTGACACAAATTTTGAAGTAAATCTCATGTTGGTTTTGAAGCTTTTATTTGCTCATCCAGTTGGAGAGATAAATCCCTCTGTAATTTGTCTCACCAGTTATAAAAAGCTCCTCAAAATTAAGGGAACGAAAACTAATTTGGCACTATATGTCTGCACTGGAAGGAAAGTTAGAACCCGGCAACTACATAGATTTCAACATTTCAGGAACCCGCTTCATTTTCCTAATGGAAAAAAATTAACTAGAGCAAGCAAAAAATATCAGTCAATAAAAATTATAAAAATTAAATAATCTACTATGGTCTTGTTTAAAACATCCAGCTAATTTTACTATCACCATTATTTTGCAAAAGATATAATATGCATAATATTAATTATATGATTGTGATTGCAGTTATGATAACCATGTGACATAACACATACGACATGACTGTTGTGGAAGGGGTAATTAATTACTGTGAGATTATATTTTTAAAATATTCATAGAATATATTAATATTAAATATTCAGAACTCACAGCACCCTGGTCACCATAATAATAATACTAACAGGTTCTTGCATCATTATGGAAACTATATTCAGGTTATAATAGGATCTAAATATATAGGATCTCAATATATAACTTATTAAATATATATATATTAACCGAACTCGGTTAAACTGGCAGAGAAAGTTTTGCAGTCAGAGTACCGCTTGCTGTCAGTGCACCACTTGCTCACTAGATGGATGCAAGGAGTAACTTTCTGCATATGGCAGAAGGCAATTAATGATTTCAAGAGGCTTTTGGTATTTACTCACAAATATATTATCTGACAGTACCCAACGCTCATGGTGGGGTTGCTGTCGGTAGCTGTCAGAGGCTTTAGAGTTCCCCAGGCTTCTGGGCGCTGGAGAAAGGAGACAGACGATCTCTGACCTGTTCCTGGCTTTCTGGATGATATGTGTTACCTCCAGGGCTTCCCCCTGGGCAGGAGGCTTTCAGGTGCAGGCAGATGCCTTGCGGTGTGCAGTCTGGGCATGGTGTCACGCCGGTTGTGCAGGCCGAACGCGTGACAGGTATCAGAGCCTCAGCTCAGGATCAATGAGGCAGCAGGCACAGATGCAATAGCAGCCACACCTTGTAATGGCAAAGCACATGCAGTGCTCCCTGCTCATCTCCTTTTATCCAATACAACCCGAGACTAATGGGCCTTTGACCACAGGATAGCCAATCAAATGGCAGTTATCTAAGATGTGACCATATTGGGTGAAGCCATAGGCTTACTTTATGCTTTTTTGGGTAGAACAATGGCCTTGCACAAGGCAACCATGTGCACCTTGTTTACTGCAGTGCTGGGCAGGCCACAGACCCCAGATTTAGTGGTTCCAGGTTCTTTGTCCTTTTTCCCATGCTTGCTCTCCCCAAAACAGAAGGAGGAAGAGGAGAAAAACATGCCTGGGCAAGCCAGAACATGTACAAGCCTAATTTGGCCTGCTTAGGCCTACCATGACAATGACATAATATGATACCTACTGTGGGTGATCCTGTTGTGGCAGGGGATTGGACTCAGTGATCTTCAGAGGTCCCTTTCAACCCCTACCATTATGTGATTTGATTATAAGATTATATTTGACAATAAGTATACATCTATAAAGTGGAGTGCACTTGTTGAGACCAAAACTAATGTCAATATTTCTAATTTACTGAGGTCATTGTAACTGAACAAAAAAGGTTGATAATTATTTCTCTGGCTGTTCCATTAGCATTTTAGACAAAAAAGCCCCAAATATTCCCCAAGAAATTCTTCTTCAAGAGGATGGGGTTTCAGTTGTGCAAAATATCAGTGATTTTGCAATCTATTATCTCTAGAAATTATAATTAAAAGTTACAGACCCATAATTTTGCATTCTTCTGTTTATTCATGTTTCAAATTAATTCCATGAGGAATTAGTTCAGGACCTGCTGAACCACTTGGACACCCACAAGTCCATGGGACCAGATGGGATCCATCCTAGGAGGATCCATCCATGCTAAGAGAGCTGGCAGATGAGCTGGCCAAACCACTCTCCATCATTTTCCACCAGTCCTGGCTCACTAGAGGGGTCCTTGATGATTGGAAACTGGTCCATGTGATCCCCATCCACAAAAAGGGTCAGATGGAGGAACCTGGGAACTACCGACCTGTCAGCGTGACCTCAGTGCCAGGGAAAATGATGGAGCAGATTATCTTGGGGGCAATAACTGCACACCTGAGGGATGCCCAAGGGCTCAGGTCCAGCCAGTATGGATTCAGGCAGGGCAGATCCTGCCTCTCCAACCTGATCTCCTTCTATGATCAGGTGACCTGCCTGGTGGATGTGGGGAGGCCTGTGGATGTGGTCTGCCTGGACTTCAGCAGGGCCTTTGACACTGTCCCCCACAGCAAACTGCTGGCTAAGCTGTCAGCTCGTGGCTTGGATGCCAACACTCTGTGCTGGGTTAGGAGCTGGCTGGAGGGCCGAGTCCAGAGAGTGGTGGTGAATGGTACCACATCCAGTTAGAGGTCGGGCACTAGCAGTGTCCCCCAGGGATCAGTGCTGGGCCCCATCCTCTTTAACATCTTCATTGATGATCTGGACGAGGGCATTGAGTCAGTCATCAGCAAGTTCGCAGATGACACCAAGCTGGGGGCTGATGTTGCTGGGTTGGAGGGCAGAAGGGCTCTGCAGC
>VWZE01002132.1:20089-41056 GCA_013396675.1 Eubucco bourcierii | reverse complement strand
TTTTTTTTTTTTTTTTTTAATAAATGATTTTTATCCCCAGGGCATTGAGAGGACAAAGCATATTCCAAAGCCTGAGAAAGCACTAATAGCTTTCATGGAAAGATGCTGAATGAATAATGTGTTGGAGGAAGCAAATGGATGTTCCTTTATCTCAGCTACATTTCACAGTTTGAAATAGCAAGGAATTTGTCCCAAAGGCAGAAGTGCCATTTCTTGCCTCGTAGACATTTGTCCCCAGACTACTGAGAAATGCTTTTCTCTTCCCTGTAAAATAATTACAGTTCATCAAAACACCAAGAAAGCACTGAGCTACACCTGACTTGTTGCTAGGTTTTCGTATTTTAATGTAACATGTTCCATTGTTACTTTTTTCCTTTGTTTCATCTTTGTGCTATAAGCACAGTCATCTTGGGCAAAGCACTGCAAAGCAAGGTTACTTATCTATGTGCTGGAGGAATGCTACAAGACATTCCTTACCCTTTGAAAACATATCCTACAGAACACATAGGTCAAACTGACCCTTTTAGCTGTCTTACATAGCCTCTGGAGGCTGCTGGGCTTTTCTCTCTGCCCCCAAGAGTTTGCATTGCAGTATAGGTCTTCCTAACCATTCACATTTCTGCAATATAAATTTCTGGTTAATTAGGACTGCACTCCCATTTACAATCAGTATAACACCATACTCCTATTGAGACTTTCTCAGAGGGTTGCAACAGCTCCCCCCTTTCAGTTGGAGCTTCTTAATATTTCTTATCAGTCCCAGGATTTACCTTCTGCTGAAACAATTGCTGCAAATTAGCGTGCACAGCTCATGGATGGAGTGCAAGCTCTATCAGTGTTCCATGTCTGGAGGACACACACCAGCGGTGATAAGGTGGTGGGTGAATATGGCAGCACAGATCTCAGTCCCAACCAATACCTGCTGCGCTGTTGCAGAATGTATCAGCTCAGCTTCAGTGATTTATGGCAGTGTGACCTTAGGAAGGCAGAGGACATGGGCTTTCTGAACCCACTTTCCTGTTTCAGTTATAGTATTACTACCTCTTGGACTTTTTTTTTGTGTTTGTTTGTTTGTTTTGTTTGGTTGTTTTTTTTTTGAGGGGTGTGAGGGGAAGTAACACTGTCATTCTCCAGAATTGCCAATCCCTGGCAAACCCCTGTGTGTGTATGACCATTTGCTTCAGCATCAGCAAGGAAAGAGCAGGACCCTGCAGATGTGGCAAGAGGGCCTACGAGAGTATGTCAAACAGACAAGAGAGCACAAGGCACAGTGATATAATTATAGTCTGCATAACAAGCAGAGCACGCCAGCTGCATGGCCACTGTCAAGGGTGTTGTAGGAAATTTAGCAGAAATTAACTGTAGGCTTTCGCTGCTGTGACTGTGAGCTGCCCTGAGTTGTGCAGCTGAAGTGTTTCCCAACATTGCAGCATGAACAATAAACACGGCTGGTTTGTACTCCTCACAGATTGTTTCCCAGGGAAGTCTACAGATTACTTAATTACTTGTGAAGCACTGCTAAAGATAAGGATGCCTTCTGTTGTTTGAGAAAAAAAGTCAAGTCAAGCAGTTTCCCAGTTTATTGGTCTACAGGGTTAATAATGGGAAAGACTAGCTGGTGGGTTGCACGTATTCTCTGCCAGCGTGTGGAAGTGCATATCTGGATATAAGCACAATAAATCCAGGCACCAGGCTAACATAGTACATTCTTGAGCTATACATTGTCCACTTCAAATGTCTGCAGAAAAAAAAAGGATGCAGCCTGATAGTAAACATGTTGAACATCCATTTAAAAGGATTTGGTTCCTGTACCACTATTTCCATTTTCATAGAACAGAAGATAAATGCATATCCTTGTGTATTAAGGGCCCTGACATATTGCAATGCGATGGAATTTAATTTGCAGGAAAAGCTGCCAGTGACACATTTTTCTGTAAGTGTCCTCACAGAATCACAGAACGCTAAGGGTTGGAAGGGACCTCAAAAGATCATCCAGTCTAAGCACCTTGCCCACCTACAGTAAGTTGCACAGAAACACATTAAGGTGTAAACAATTGTCTCCAGAGAAGGAGAGTCCACAGCCTTTCCGGGCAGCCTGTTCCAGATTTCACACAGTATCACAGTATCACCAAGGTTGGAAGAGACCTCAAAGATCATCAAGTGCAACCTGATACCACAGACCTCAAGACTAGACCATGGCACCAAGTGCCGCGTCCAAACCCACCTTTTGTCACCCTTACAGTGAGGAAGTTTTTCCTTATGTTCACATGGAACTTCCTATGCTTCAGCTTGCACCCATTGCCTCTTGTCCTATCGCTGGATGTCACTGAGAATAGACAAAACCACTGATTGAGGGAAAGAGCTGCATAATGTGACCTGATAACTGCACCACCCAAACACTTTAAAACTTTCAGTGTGCCAGAGAAAGGTTCTTATTCCCATTATGCAAGCAGGAGTTGGGGGGCAGTCAGCTGAAGTCATGTCAAGAGAAAGAACCACAAACCTTGCTATGTAGTAGAAGCTCCTGCCCTTGCAACACACTTCTGGGTGTGCAAGAAACCAGGTAGCTAAAATGATGAACAGGAAAAAAAAAAAAAGCATGCTGGAGCCCATGAACAATGGTGTAGCTTGTCTAGAAATCAGATTGGGAAGTACTTTGTATGTTTAGTTATTATCTTACCTGTATCAATTACCTGTATCTATGAAGCATGTTAACAATCCAGGAATATAGACATAAAGCACCTGGCCTCTCAGCTACAACAAATTTTGTAAAAGAGGGAGAAGGCTAAGGACATCAAGCTGCTTTTACACTCGTGTGGGAAGAAATATTCTGGCTCTGTTAATAAGCCAGACGGTTTTGATTCTCACATCACTGCTCATACTGCTGGCTATTTTCTGAAGCAATCGGAAATGCTGTAGCACCATATTAGCTTCTCAAGACAGACAGAGTCAGCTGCTTTCTTTTTATAAGATACTGCTTTTATTGAAACAGGGAGATGGGCTATCCTAGGGAGTAAAACACTGGATCCCATTTTCTGTAGAATTCAGACAAACACCTTTACACATTTTAGATACATCTTCCTTTTATATTGAATTGATGCAGCATAATCCCATCAGTCTCAGCTTTGCTGACAAAGAATTAAAAGCAGAATTGTGCCCTCCACTGCTAATATTGTATGGAAACCCTATAAACTTATTTTAATCTCCAGCCCACGTACCTTCTTTGCAATTTAATGTGGCATGTTTCAAGGAGAAGTGAATAGAATAATGATGTTAACAGAATTCTCCTGAGAATTTCCACATCAGATAAGAAAATGAAGACCAATAACTTGGTTCTGAGGTCAGTGACAGGTAAATCATCACAGTCAGCATCCTCTCCTCTTGACCACGCTGTTTGCCTTTTGCAGAGTGAATTGAACTTGTAAAAATGTCCTGATGGATGTCCCTGAAAGTTGGATCTGATCCATAACTGTTTAAACTACACCTGTGAATTAAAGCTGCTTTACAAACAACCTCTAAAACACACAAAACTGCAGGAATGCAAATAGATTATGGTGTATGATGACTTTAAATTATAGTAAAGTGATCCATGGAGAGAGGAAGAACTGCTGTCAAGAAAACAATTGAATGCTAAGACAGCCATTGGTAACCTTGACTTGTGTGTTTTGGTGTCATACCACCCCTCTCTAAGCAGGAGAAAGGGAGAGGGATGTAAAATAGATGAGGGACTCATCAGATACAGACACTTGTACTCTGATACACAAAAATATTGGTATAACTGTCTTTAATTAGATCAGTGGTGAATCTAGTCTAGTACCTATTTCAGCAGCCCAGCCTGCAGTTGTTTCAGCTGCCTTCATGTAAATCCTCAACTTGGAGGGTGCCCACAAGTTCTTCCCTTCCTATGCAAGGAAAATATTCCTGTGCCCAGCAATCCTCAAAGCCAGCAGAGTACTTTGCAATCCTACTGCTTTGTCATTGTTTCAGGAGAGCACACAGATGAGGAGACACACTAGAGTGTGTGAAGACGTAGTCAGACAGCCACTTCTGATATAGGTTGGCTTCAGGGTTTAGTAATTTCATCATTCTGTGGACATTAACAACAGTATCTCTGAAAACATGGTAATGTATGTGCTGCATTGATGGCTGACAACATTCAAGCAGCAGATTCATTGATTAGTTGCTCCCATTTCATAGAAAGGTCTCTTGTGGCTTTCCATCTCACAACCATGAGTGTAAAAGCATGTGGAGACATTTCACTAATACAGCTCCTTCCCCTTTAGCAAGCAGCTGAGTTAGGGCAATGACAGATTGACCTCTAAATGGAACGTGCAACATTCTGTTCTCCATATCAGACAATATAAATGTTCCTCCCTGCCCTGCTTTCTCTTTAGAATAAACGTTACTGTTCCTTTCAACACTCATGCGACGAATGTAGCAGTGCATTTGGAGTGCACTTTGTGAATATCATGCCTATATCATTCCACTCTCTCACCAACAATCCGCTGATTTAAAAGACTTATAGCTCATGTTTAAGCCTTTTCAAAAAAAAACCAAAAAACACACACACACACACACACACACAAATCAGCATATGCTCCTAATTTCCTTTAATAGTCATTCAATTTATCTGTTTTGTCCATTCTCTGTAGACTAAAAAACTTGTTTTATATGCAGGTTTTCTTTGTAAAGAGAAGTTTACCTGAAGAAAGGAGCCAATGACATCATTTGACTTCAGGTATTTTGTTTTAAAGGATTATTTCTGCTAAAAGAACAAAAGCAAAAACATATTTAAATCATCTCTGTTTTAGTTGTACATCATTTAAATGGAGAGATGTCACTCTCCTATTATGTTAACAATTTTTTAAAAGGCGGTAAAAAATGTTACCTGTAATGAGCAATCAAACATCTCTTGCAACAGAAAGGCATCACTTAAAAAAAAAAGAAAAAAAGACAAAAAAGAGACAAGTATGTATTTAAATGGATGATCCAACGTGAGGTTACATGAGAGTGATTTGTGTCTTGAAGCTCTGCTGTCATTTAGATTATGCCTGATGAGCATTTAATGAATGTTCATAGCAAAAACATCTACTCATTTTATTTGGGAGCAGGGAAGGTAACAGCCATATTTAGGGAACAAAACTTAATGGATTTTCTTTCAGCTCAGTAGATACATGGATGCTTGTAAATCCTTTCTAAGTGTGCCAATGTAATTATAAATCTTTTAGCTGTATTTTTCATTAGAGAACATTAAGGTACATACACTCTCCAAGAGAAGACTTATTTGGTATATAGGTTTTTTTAAGCTGACATTTAAGTACTCACTGCAGCATTATAGCTGTTCAATAACATCATTCTTATTATTCATTATTTAGGGTTTGTGCTCCTGAATGCACTGTTCTTCCTTCTTTAAAGCAACAGGGCCCTTGATTTACAAACTACATGTAGTCAATTATTACCTGGAAGAGAAATTGAAGCCTGTGCAAAGCCATGCTTCGTCATTCTTTGTTTTACTTTCAGCAATCACAGAATCACAGAATTAACCAGGTTGGAAAAGACCATTAGGATCACCAAGTCCAACCTACCATCTAACCCTTCTAATTAAATAAACCACGGCACTAAGCGCCTTATCCAGTCTCCTTTTAAACACCTCGAGGGATGGTAACTCCATCATCTCCCCAGGTAGCCCATTCCAATGGGCAATCACTCTCTCTGTGAAGAATTTCTTCCTAATGTCCAGCCTAAACCTGCCCTAGTGCAGTTTGAGACCGTCCTCTTGTTCCGACACTCAGTGCCCGGGAGAAGAGACCAACCCCCACCTGGCTACAACCGCCTTTCAGGTAGTTGTAGACAGCAATAAGATTTCCTCTGAGCCTCCTCTTCTCCAGGTTGAACAACCCCAGCTCCCTCAGCTGCTCCTCATAGGGTTGTGCTCCAGTACCCTCACCAGCCTTGGTGCTCTTCTCTGGACATGTTCCAGTATCTCAACACCTTTCTTAAATTGAGTGGCCCAAAACTGGACACAGCACTCAAGCTGTGGCCTAACCAGAGCTGAGTACAGCTTATCCACTTTCCTGGAAGCACAAACCATACCCCATAACCTTAACCAGTATGGGTGCTTACCTAACAGAAGGGGACAGAATATTGTCCATAGGCTTCCTTAGCACAAGTCTTTTTCCTAGCCCAGGCGGACAGATAAAGAACAACTTAATCCTGCATTTAAACCACCTCCCTTCTTACTTGAGAGCTGCATGAACCTATTTCAGAAGGCACACTTCTTCCCTTGCAAAAGCAGATGTGCAATATTTAATGCCTGGGTGCTGTCCAAAGCCAGAGCAGCAGGCAGGAGTTTGTTGCAAACACTGAGACTGTGTAGTGATGTTGAACAATACTTTTTTTTTTTTTTTTTTTATGAGAGTCATATTAAGAGTTAAGTGGTCTATGTTGGTTATCTCTAAGCTGGTAAAAAAACTTTCTTACTTTGCCATCTCGGTGTCTCACATGTTCCACAGGAATCTGCCTTAGGAATGCTGCAAGATTAGGTTCAGCAGTGCCCTAGAGCATGCTCAGCAAAAAGCACAGACTCAACCACCAAAGAAATCAATCAGAAATAAAACAAGGAATATGTTCAGACCCTCAATTCATCATATTCACTGTCAGAAGATTATCTCCAGAATGCTCAGTGTGTTAACAATCAAGGGTATACATAAATCTAATAATATGTGCAGAATAGCCTATCCTTGATTAATCTGGGCGTTACACTTATCAGCTTTGATCAACTCACCTTGAGACTGACCAAGGTGAGCTGGAGTCTGTGGATCCTTCACATCTAAGCTGAAACACAGCTTTGACAAAGCTTTGACAAAACACTAGAGCACAGAAGCTTCTTAATTAACTTTGTCTAATTTTCACTTGCCATTTTTTACTGCAATTCCCATATTGGACTTCTGAGTAAAGTAGTGTAATGCTCATTTGACAAGTAAGTAAAATCAAGACAAAATCAATCACTAGCACAGAGAGGAAAAGTGATTTACTGAGAGCAGCAGACNGATGTGTGCAAGTAAACCTTATAAAGGAAATCAACAAAGCAAAGATTTTTCAGATTCTGCTAAAACTGATTCATGTGATTTCTTAACATTGTCTACAGAATGAAAAAGTAAGCAAACTGAAAAAGCTATTGAGACTTTTCCTTTTGTGAAGGATGGAAAACTGCATAAAGTGAGACCTTTCTTTCCCATTTCACACAGCATCAGGCCACAATAGAGAGCCCAGGCAGTTAATCTTTGTTTTAGAAAATATTTTGTTCTCAGTTGTTAAGAAAACATAGGTTTTATTCCAAACATTAAATGCAGCTTTTAAATAAAGCTTGTTTCATCATATTACAACTTGCAGAGTCCCAGATGGTAACGTGTGTATTTTCACATTACTTAAAATGCAAATGTATTCCTCAGATGTTGTTTAACACACTCATAAGTGTGGTATACACCTTAAGTGAGAGAATGGATAAAGAGAAAAATCACAAAGCTAGAATCTGGATATTTCAATCAATGCTGACATTACATTTACTCCTCATCTTTTGGTCTCCTACCCTCACCCCCACTATGAAAGAAATGGAAGCGTAGCATCAAATGGGTCAAGGTTCTTCTTTAGCAAGCTACAATTTAATGCCATCTCAAGCTATCTTCATGTGCGCCTGCTGAAGGGAACACTTAACATGTATCATTGTGTGAGAATAGCTAAATGAGAACAAAAATATAGAGAAGGAGGTCAGAAAGGAAAGAATATTATATATAAGTAATTAATGCATCTCTGAAGAACATGCAATTTTTGTAACAGGTTGTATTTGTCAATACACTTGCTCAAGACACAATATTCTGAGAAATGTTAAAATAAAGCTCTAACTACAGGTATAACTAAATATTTGGGGAACTCTGAGGATTGAGGACACACAGACATTCTCAAAGCATACTAATGGTCTGCCAAGGAGCGGCAGAAACCTCATATCCCATTCCCTGTAGACCTAAAGTTTCTAAAAACTCTCACATAATTTCAGACCTTTGTCCACAAATCTCTCCCACCCCCAAAGCTCAGATTTACTCACCAGTACATCACAAATGTAAATACCACAGATGCTAGATAGTCAGGATGACAATTCTGGCAATGGGTTTCACATTTCTACCCCTAACATCTGATCTCCAGAGTAAACGATGAAAATTAATAAATGCTGCAATGATGAAGAATTGTAAATGTGGTGGCTAATCTCTGGGTATAGCCAAGTGAAACACATTATTAAGAATTCTCATCACTGGAGACAACAAAATTGAGAGCACAAATGCTCCTACTCATGTACATGCATTGTGGAAAGGAGGAACGGTTTAGTTAAGAAAGTAGCATCCATGACTACATCTACCTACAGCAGAAATTTTGAGCCCAAGGTCAGTGAAAGCAACCAGACTCAAACAGAATTCTACTTTGCACCATATGTATTACCACACAGACACAGTCTTCTCTCCTAGCAATGCAGATATGGATATTCAGGGCTAATTTTATGTCCTTGTTTATGTAGGTGCCAGTGTCACCTGTGCAATGGATTCAATGTGACCTCAGAGATTTCCAGTTTCCCAGCATCTCTAAAAACCTTGCTCCTGAAATTCTTTGGGTTACATATAGTGCATCCTTTTCAACAAGATCTCAGAGCTGTGCAGGGGCATTTTCCATCCTTTGTAGGTTTGGGAACCATTGTAAAATTAAGATTATAATTGGGGTTTATGGTTCTCACAGAACTGAGCAATTGTAGAGCCAACACTGCCAGGCACCATACTTAAATTCCTCCTCTCAGCATACTCTTGATGTATCTGAGGTTTTTGGTTTGTCACTGGGTGAAAAGCATTAAAAGAGTTGCATTTCAGTGTTATGCAACAAGAGTTCACCTACAAACACTTACGCTGTTCCCTGTCACCTTTCTCCATCACTTAATGCATGAAAATGAACTGGATCATTTCCTTCTGCTCAGCTTGGACTTGTCTGTGGGATTAAATACATGGAGAACCATCAAGTTATATATATATCCTGATGATTTCTTCAGCTTCTGTTTGAGATGTTGGGGAAAACAGTATAAAAGACCAGCAGATTATGATAGACATCTCAGCAGTAAATGATAACTGTATTGTCAAAAATACAAAAATTAAAATTTTTTTTTAAAAAAAGGTAATTATTTTCTGGGCACTTTATAGCCTCTAAGGAGCAACAGCCAGACACTCCCACTCCCACAACACTGTAATATTTCACTGATCAAGGACATAACCCTGGTTATTTACAGACTGTAATGAGAGTACCCATACTTTGATGTTACCATAAATAAGCAGGTTAAACTGCTGAGTTTCAAGAAACTCAGTTTGATTGCCTGGGAGATGATATTATTTAATAAAAAAGAATGACATGTATAATGATTAAATTTATATAAAGTGCACAAGTAGGCTTCACTCATGGAGAAGTACATAGTGCTCATACTTTAGAAACATTGCATCTTGGTTTTCAGGGGAAAGGGGATGTTTGTTCAAATAACACAAAGAAACTCTTGCAGAGACTACCTGAAAGCAAAGGTCTACCTGATTGTGATAGATTTCAATAAACTACAAACTCAGTACTCATATGTGACAAACCCTGGCAGATAAACAGTACTATGTGACCCACAGGATGTTTAGAAGTGATACAGCTGTCTTACTAACATCAGTCCTGCCTGGTAAAACCAAGTCTCAGATCTCTAACCTTAACCTTTTGTGCCATGTTAAATGTCACCTGTATATAGTTGACAGATTTTAGAATATCGTTTATTTCATCAAACAAAGTTTAATTATCTTTGTTTAAGTGGATGAATGATGGCAGATTTGAAGAAGAGCTTTCCCATAACCAAACAGAGTATGAAAAAAAACCTAAATGAACAAACCCCGACATCCTCCAAACCACTAGAGAGGCAATTTCTTACCCCTACCCCCATCCCTACCCCCCCCCCACCAAGTGACTTTTATAAGCTGTTCCTGTTCTGGGTGGAACAATCTTGATGTATTTTCCACACAGCTTTCAGGCCACATGAAGTTGAGGAAAAATATCTTCATTTTGCAGTGCTTAGCTTGGTCCATTTTTACTATGAGAAAAGATCAGTTTCATTTAATTCCATTAATGAGCATCTCGATATTCCTGCAGTCTGGCAGGAGGGAGTCTGCAGGATTAAACCTCTGGTGCTGAGCACTTGATACCAATCATGCAGTAGTGTCACGGTAGGCCTAAGCAGGCCAAAACAGGCTTATACATTTCCTGGTTTGGCCAGACATGTTTTTCTGCTCTCCCTCCTTCTACTATGGGGAGAAGCAACCTCAGGAAAGAGGACAAAGAACCTGGAGCCACTGAGTCTGAGGACTCTGACTTGCCCAGACTTGTTTTGCATCCTATGGTAAACAAAGTACATATGCTCAGCTTGTGCCTGCCTTGTGCAAGGCCTGTGTTCTGCCCTAAAAAGGGTAAAGCAAGCCCATGGCTTCACCTAATGTGGTCAAGCTTGGCTAACTGCCATTCTGATTGGCTAATCTGTGTCTGAAGGCCCATTAGTCTAGGGTTGTATTGACAAAAAGATTCTATGATGTACCCTTTAGTGTTTTTTTAAATAACATTTTTCTAGAGACAGCAAGTAATAGACACGAAACAGAGATCTGACAACAGCCCCTTTCACTCTTTTGTAATGAATTCTAGAGAAATAAGCAAGCAAGCAAAAAAAAACAAACAAAAAAATCATTATGAAATTCCCTCTACCTTAAGTTTTTATAGTTTATCTTTTGATCATAATCCATTATGCTTCAATAAGGTCATCATTTCCTTATGTTCAACTATGAAGTTGTTTATAGCTTCTACTACTTTCTTACACACTGATGTCCCTCCCATCTTCAAAATGTTTGTAAAAGATATTTTTCTTCCTTGAATAAGGTTTCCCATGCACGTGTTCTTGTGAACAGCTGTATTTTTTGCAAAAATATCTGAAAAGATCATTTTAATTAACTGCCTTTTTTTTTTTTTTTTTTGAGCACAGGCTGCCATCCAAAATTTTTCAGAATTCTAGTTTAAAGAGAAATTAAAAAAGTGTCTTGGAGAGTTTTTTTACTTGTCTGTAATCTTCAGAACAAGACAAGATCTGGAGAAATCTTTTGATTAAAGAGGGGCTTTCAGTTCTGACTCAGCCTTCTTAAGGGGATTTGCTAACACTGACCCTGTTTTTAACTTGTAGAGCGCAGTCTTTATTTTCTCCCTAGCACATGCAGAATGAGTTGTTAAACCTCTGTGCCTTGCTATGCCATAAACTTCAGACATCAAAACCAAAGAGTGCCAGGTCTGCAGTCAGGAACTCAGGGGACAGCCTACGAAAACTCTCAGGGAAAGCTCTGAGCAGATGTTTTTTGGTGTGGGGTTTTTTTTTTGCAATAGAAACCATCTGCTGCTCTTTCTTTTCTTTTTTTTTTCCTTTTTTTCTTTTTTCTTTTTTTTTGTCAAAAAAAAAAAAAAAGGCTTCTCTCAAAATGATCTGAATAACTCATCAGAAATGCAGAATCTTCAAAAGGCTTGAGCTGTTTTCTCATGCCTGTCCTGCTAATTATCAACTAGCAGAACTCAGTCCTGAGCATCTGCTACAAATATAATTCTTGAAAGGCTCAGCTTCAGATCTGGACACCTGTTTTCCCAGCCTACCACTTTCCTCCTCATAAACCCAGACGTCTCGTGCCTCTGAGAGATTCTCCAGTTCTTATTACCTCAGTAGGTGATACATGCTATGCTGTGAAGCCTCCTTCAATGCAGAGAAGTTTAAGAGAGGACCTGTACCAAAACAGATTTTTCCCAAAGGAGCAAGAAGTCATCTGTTAAGCCCACTTTACAGACAGATAATTTTAAAGACCGAATGTGAGATTAATGCACATGATAGGCATGTGCACATGGCACCAGAGATAAACTAAAACAGGAGGCAGGCATCAGTCTCACAGCCTTTGTGTTTTAATGTGGCAGCTTCTGGTGCTAACATACAGAGAAGCATACCTTACTCTGCCTGGAATTGTAATATCTGTGGGTGAGCTTACGAGCTCCCATACATGATATCTCTCTCAGTTGCATTCCAGTTCTGTTTTGGGCTGAAATATGAGGCTGCATCAAATGCCAAACTTAATTCCATGGAAAGGAAGCATGATGGCCACTTTGCCTGCAACCTATGTGTCCCCTTTGATGTGTCCATATTGTCAGAAGGTAGGTTACACAGGCTTGAACAATCTCTGAGAGAGTCTAATAGGAAAAAGGAGCAAAGGGAACTGAACTTCTAGAAGAAGTAGGCAGAAGACACCATTCTTTAGGGTTTGTTTCAAGCTGCATAGGCAAGATACTATTGCATAAGGATACTGATAGCCCAAATAAAGCTGATGTTGACAGTCTAACTATGTTTCAGCAAGCAAAGAGGGCACAGGCTGGACACAACGGATAAATGGCTCTCTAAAAGCAAGTCCCAGCAGCAGGCAGGTAGCTTGGATGGAATTATTGAAGGTATGAAGTCATGCATCAGATGTCAAATACCAAGGGCCTGGGGTGAGGTGACGCAGTGAGTGAAACAGCTTTCCCTCTCATAACGCAACACTGCTCGCAGCAGTTGTGTTTCCTTCTAAACCTGTCTGTTGCCTTCTTTCAGAAAATGGGGTGGCTCTGATTTCTTGTGCTGTTTGCACCTGCACTTCACAGAGGATTCTCTGGGGTGCAACAAACCATGTGCTGCTTACAGACTGCTTGTCAGCAAGAGTCTACCCTGTGGAGTAGACAGTCCCCCATGCTGATGATAACCATGGCTCTATACCTAGAATATACAAGACCTTAGTCCTGACAGAATATCTGGTGCTACTGACAGCCACATTATACTTTTGTGGATTCACCTTCTTTGTCCAACCCACAGAGCAGACACCATGAAGTCAGAAAAAGAAAAAGCATCTCCATAGACATCTCTAGGCAGATCAATTGCTCAGCTGTGGACTGTAACCATTCCTTCCCTCTCACACAATGTACACCCCACACACCATTGCTGCTATGCCTGCTCTGATTCGCACTTTTCCAGACGGTTGGGACAGAAACCAGCTACATTATGGCTGAGCACCAGGTGTGGCCCTTTTGGGGTGGAGTTAATAACTGAAGCAACTTCACAGAGGGGCTTATTGATCAGTAAATACACAGCAAATTTTGCCAGAATGAAGAACAAGAGCCTTTGTCCAGAAACAGTCACTGACAGCCACACTGAGTATGTGCAATAATGAGAAGTTCCACCACACAGTATTCCTTTCTGATACATTTCTATCCTGAGCATTCTGAAACTTTTTTGTTGTTGTTGATGAATCGAGCTTTTTTTTTTTTTTTTTTTTTTTTTTTTTTTAATGGATGAGTTGACCCAAAATACCTGCTTACCTGCTATCCACAGTACTAGTGCAGGAATTTATTTGTGTGGCAGAGAAGAGCAGTAATGTACAGAATGTTACCAATCCTGTAATGCAGAAGGTTTAAGAACTATCATAGAGCAAGCTTGGGCAAGGATTGGAATAAGACAACATGAATTTATAGCCGGATGGTTCCACAGATTCAGCCTTTCCACACAAGGGCTCCAGCTCATGCCTCTGTTGAGCTGTGATTTAATGGAATTAAATGGTTTTTGAGCCATTTGACACTAACTTGTGGGGTTGAAGGTACAGATAGCTAGCTATTGCCTCTAGCCCAATTTTGCAAAGCCAGCATGTGGTCTCCCAATGACTAGGTTCAGGGTTATTTCCCAGTGAGGGTTGGTCCAGATGGATGAACAGTTTGAATGGAACCATAAATATTATCCATTTCTTATCCATTTCCAAGATTCCTCCATCTGTAGTAATTGGAAATGGAAATTGCAGAATGAGAAATTGATTTCTTCTTCACTTTTGCCACACAGAAAGACAAGAAATAACTGGCAATGTTTGTGAAATGTTCCCAGCCCACCCAGATACAAGATAATGAGCTTTTCCAAGCACTAGGTAATTCCCTCCCTTGTGTTCTCTCTTTTTTCTGTTTCCATAAATGCAGGTCTTGCTGCAGATAACTCTGAAACTGAACTACACATCGCTCATGCAGCAAATATAATAGAAAAAAAAAAGTCCTATTTTTTTCTTCTTTATTAAACACCATCACTTAATTTAGAATGCAAATCAATTTATTAATAAGGAATGCATGATTTTTAATGTCATCTGTGCAATCACCCTCCTAGATTGATTCTACCTTGAACTCATTGTATTATTGTTAATGACTGAAAGCTCACACCATACTTTATCAACCAAAGTCTGTCTCCAAGAACTTTCTAATTAGTGCTACTAATCACTTATTCCTTCTCAGTGAGACTAATGCATTATTACAAAGACTTGTGAAATACATCCAACAACATATACATCTTGTTAAAATGACGCTCAGGAGATACCATTACCCACATCCATCAATGACACTTAATTCATCACATAGAAATATTGCTTAAATCCTGCTACCACAGTCAGCTGGGTGCAAGCCTCTCCAGTGAGACCTGCTAGGCACAATGACTCCTTGCTTATGGTTCTGGCATGCAGCCAACTCTCTTACATCATACAGCAATTAATGTACCCTTAGATAACAAGAAGTTAGAGAGGCAGTGGAAAGTAGCAGCGGAGTGGGACAACTGATGAAATTAGCTGCAGGAAATCTATTTTGTAATAAAACTGTTCATAAAAGTGAAATGTCATTTAAAGGCACAATTTCCACGGGGAATAAGTTTTCATGTCTGTGTGCATCTTTAAGGCAAGGAGTCCTCTTCTTTTTTCTTTTCATTTCTTTTTTTTTTTTTTACTTCTGTCATTTAAGCGGCTTTAGAGACGCTCAAAATACATGGAGGCATTTTCAAACTCACAGGAATCTCATTATGTTTTCTGCATGCCTTTTTTTCCTATTCTGTTTCTTTATTTTTAAAAATTCTGAATGATTCAAGATGCTGCAGTCATTTAGTTGTGAGAAATACTTAGATCAACGAAGTGAAGATAATTAATGAAATGTACGAATTAATATTCCAACATCTTTTTCAGTGGTAGAAAAGGCAAAAACTTAACCTGATAGGTCACACTGATGGAACCTGATTATTTTCCTCCTTCCCCTGTGTTTTAAACAAAACCAATAATAATATCAACATTGCAAGTACATAAAAAACCACACGAGTTCTCTGAAGAGAATATGACGTTATAAAGCTCCCCCTTGCAAAGTGATCCAAAATGGAATTCAGATTCTTATTGTATCTAAATCTCATTAAAAAATCCGACAGATGTACAAAAATGTTTTGAAATCAGAGTGATTCATGAATGTTTATAAATAAACACAAGTTTAGTGTTCAGTGGACCAGAGATATAGATATAGGTAGATCGAAGAGAGGGTAATAACTCGACATTGTTGTATTTTTCCTATCAGGAAAAATATATGTTTTGCTCTTGCAAAATGTCATGCAGTTGCTTAAGCTTTATGTTAATACCTTATAGTCAACAGCAGTTGAATTCCACTAAAACTGCCATTACTTTTCCCATTAGGCTTTGTTCTTCCGGATCCTGCCCCACATGCTCCCTTATACAGAGCAGGGATTTCTTGAAATAGGATTAAAGGTGTTTCACGTCACTTCAGAGAGTTTAGAGGATGACACACCTGTGAGCAAGGAACTTGGTTGCATTTCTTGAGTCATTGCATCAGACAAATTTTCTCTCTGGAACCTACAGTTTTGTGGAGAGTCTGTGAGAATTTAAATAAAGCAAAGGAAAACAGATTTATATACAGATAGGCAAACTGATCAGAGGAGTCCTGCAAGACTGAGAGAAAAGAAGTTCATTGTAATTAAACCCCCTTCCCATTATGAACCTAATCACATTTCAAACAGATGCACTTTCAGTGTGTGCAACTGTTCTGGCATTATGAGAAGTTAAATGGACTGTGGTTTCACCTACACAAAGATGAGACTCCAGAGTGAGACATTTTCAGAGGAAACCTCCATAAGCATCTGCCAGTATGACAAGGATGAGTAGAATATTTATATTGGATACATGTGCACATAAGTCATAAGGCCTGGAATTCACTTGTTATAATTGTTCTTCATATTAGCACAAGGAAGATAGCTAAAAAAATCACTGTGCAATTGCTCTGAATAACAAATGGTTACACACAGAAAAAGAAGTACAAAATCCTGTGCCCTGCTGGCATAAAACCAAGTTTAATAAGCATGAAGAAAGCCTATGCAAAAAGTATTGAGTCAAACACTCATGGACTATATGATCTGTTTTGAGAAAAGTGTGGAGACAGTCAAACTTATTGACAAGATGACTCGGTTGTGGGAATTCATGAGGCAGAAATTATAAAATCTGCAGTTATTTTATTTCCAGAAAGCCCCACCCACAACTTAGAATCATAGAATGGTAAGGTTGGAAGGGACCTCAAGGATCATCTAGTTCCAACCCCCTGCCAGAGGCAGGGACACCTCCCACTTAGTACAGGTTACTCAAGACCTCATCCAATCTGGCCTTGAACATCTCCAGGGAGGGAGCAGCCACGACCTCCCTGGGCAACCTGTTCCAGTGTCTCACCACCCTCACTGGAAAGAACTTCCTCCTAACATCCAGTCTAAATCTCCCCTATGCCAGTTTAAACCCATTGCCACGCCCTGTTCAAACCTTCAGTGGGGCAGGCACTTGGGTGTGCCCTGCCACACATGACAGGCTTGAAAAAGCTGGTGGGTCTCTGGAAGACTTCCCCCAACAGCTGCAAACATCACACTCTGGTGTTGTCAGGCATTGCCAAAAGTCACATCTGAATATCTGCTTTCTGATAGTGCACTAAACTGTGAAGACAAAGGGGTTTATGTAAGGTTGGTTGAACTCACCTGAACACTGTAGGAAGGGCTCTGGTGCTTCCTCTGTTCAAACTGTACATTTTGCTTATGGCAAATAAGCATGAATTGCCAACAGGACCAGATGATGCCTGCAACATTGCACTCTGGAAATGAGTTACTTGAAGAAAATGAACAAACAGCCTTACCATCTCAGAACACAATAGACAGTAAGCTATCACATCACAGATGCACAGGAATTATTCAAGGCAGATAAAGAGTCATGGAAATTTTCCTGAAAAGAAATGCAAAAACACATTTTCAAAAGGGGATGCAACAAGTGCATTTGCAAATTCCCTGCTACCATTTTTGCCTCCACTTTTGAATGTGTTCCTTTTGTACATTCACTCATCTGTGTTGCCAGTACTGTATGTCTATGCTATCTTCCTGTGTCAGCCAGGAATAAGGAATAGACAATATCTGCACAAATTCTTAGCATGATTCCTCTTGGTATCTTTACACTAATCTCTAAAGTACGTGCATTCCAGAAATGTCTCTTGAGGGGCTGTATATCCAGTAGACATAATTACTGTGAACAACACTTTTAATAATCATGATATCCATTCTGCAGCTGAATCCAGTAAGCCACTTCAAGGAAAACTGTGTTATTTTTATCATCAAATTCTTCAGTACAAATTGAGCCAGTATGGTTTAATAGCTAAGCAAATTCTCATTAGGATCAGATGAATGAAAATTCCTAGCCCGATGCACTCTTCGGACTACTATCCATTACTGATTTTCCATGTAGAAGGAGAAGAAATAATGACTCATAGTCTTATAACAATCAAAAAAATACTTCAGGGCATTGGGATGAGTGGTATGAGATTCAGGCACATAAATCATCTTCTCTACTGTTATTCCAACCGATGGCAGAGACATTGGATTAAGCAGCCAAATGTGGTCTTTTAATACATGGCTCCGTGGATGGTGTCACGGGTGTTCCAGTGGGAGGTGTCCCTGCCTATGGTAGGGGGTTGGAATTAGATGATCTTTGAGGTCCTTTCCAGCCTAAACCATTCTATGATGAATCAGTGATTGAGATTTTGGCAGAGATTGTGACCTGTTATGGAAATCTTCATCTAAACAAATGGATTTAGAAAAATAAACATTTATGGTATAAGCTCATCTGGTATGCTACAGCTCTTGTTCCACTTGTGAAATAGAGTGACTTAGATGACCCTGAAATATCCCTGAAGATTGAGGCAGGCATCTGAATACACATAAACATGTCACCCCTTCCTCTGTTCATGCACATATCAGCCTAGGATATTAATGTAGAGAGTGATGGGTCACACTTCATTTTGCCACTGACCCTATTGTGCCTTCTGAAAAACTTAGTTCTTTAACTTTGTTTCTTCCATTACAGAGTACTTAGTCGTGTGTTTTGCTCAGTGGCTATGGCAATGGCAATCGTTAGATGCATACAGATACATAGATACATAGACAGATACTTTCTGTCTAGTTCTCCACCTGAAGTTATATTGCAGCCAATATGAGTTCTAGCCAGTTCTCTAATTCTGCCCATATGTTATAAGGATTTGCCACATATTTTAACGTAAGTGCTACATATCTCATCAACTTTGTGGTAAATATGTCTATTTTTCCTCCTGGAATTACAGAATCAAGAGGTTAGTGTCTGGTACATTCCATTATTTATTGTCTCAATTCAGTGCAATTCAATATATTGTGTTAATTTCCTTTTCCTTTTTTAAAAGAAATAATAATCTGTCACTGAGGTTGTAACAGCTCCAATGTTAATGGAATGGTATGAGACAGTGTCATTGAAATTGGATGGGTCCAAATGGAATCATTACTGTTCGTCCATTCAGACCTTAATGGCTCCATCAATCGACATATATAGGACAGAGCCCAAGGTGTTTTGAGGAAGCTCCGAGGTACATCTAAGGCCTTGTGCACCTTCAAAGAACAATAACATGAATTAAAAGGTACAGTTCCAAAATCTCCTAGAGATCCATTCAATGCAGATCACACTGCAAAATTCTCCTTTTGAGTAAGCATGGTTTATCACATGACTGCATAGTTTGCGAATCACTGAAATGGTCAATCACAAGACTAAAGAGGCACCAGTGTACATTGAGGTGTTGTTCATCCACTTGATTTAGGAATCGTTAATCCATAAATCTAGAACGGTGTGCTTGAATTTCCTTAGGACATTTTTCAGTAAAGCAGTAATTAATGCACATAGCTACTGGTTTCACTCCCCTATTTAATATTTCACCTATTTTAATACTGCTATAAACTCCTTCCAGGAACCATATTTCATTATCCATTTGTAAACTTGGATCTGTCAAAAGGCTTGAAACACAGGGAGGTTCTGCCTTTGCTTTCTGACTGCTGTACATGGAGCTGTACTGGGGAGAGGAAGAATGAGTGTCCTCACACAACACAGGTCTCTCTTTACTGGGGAGATGGAGAGTGTTTGAGGTTCTCAGCATCCTTCTCCAGCAGGACCCTTCTGATGTGAATTTTACACCAACGAGTCCTACTTCCACAGCCAGTCTTCAATTTTGTGGTGCACTAATACTGTCCCATTAGAGAGAGCTATGAGTGACACTTTTCTTGAGGAGTGTATTAATTTCTCTGTAAACAACAAGCATGGGCATCCCCACAAGTCTTTGGTGGGAATTTCCTCAACCTATGGTGCCATGGTCCCCATAATTTCTGTGAAACTTTTTTTTCAGTAGCAATTTAGAAAGCTGAAGTGCTATATATTGAGCTAATGCTAATCCCTTTGTTACTCATGGAGATAAATCCTCAATCACAGGAAAATGAAATGATTAAAAATTACTGTGAATTTTAAATCCCTTAGATGTATCCTTTTGGTGTGGGATGTCTTTTGTCCTCTTTTCTTCAGAAATCCAAGAATTTTTAGACTCGTAACTTTCTTGCTTCACAGGAGTTGCAGTCTCAGCGTATTGTGTTCCTCTTTTGGCCAGAGAAGGAAAGTAAACATAGGACAGAGACCCTGTAGTGGAAATTCTGAAAGAAATGGCGGGGGGGCGGGGGGAATGTTCCTATTATAAGAATTGGGGTTTTTTAATGTTTTCCTCAAACAACCTTGGAATCATGTCTATCCAAGTGGGTAGAAAAGTCATGTGTATTGCAGGGCATCAAAATTCCTCTAGTTATTTTTATTTATTTGTTATGTACTAGTTACTTCATATTAAATCTCATGTCCCGCCTTTTTCCTATCAGATAAAGAAGGGAATGAATTGAGCTTTACATAGGACTGCAAATACCTCAGATCAAAAAGAAGAGCACTTTATTCTCTAAAGTAGTCTTACCATGTATATATCTTGTCAGTCAGCATTATGATACATCAAGGATAATGCCTGTGTTCTTATACTGACATCTTAAGAGAGCATATGTAAATCTCCTTGTATGGTTGGCCCAGAAAATTGTGGAAGACAGCCATTAAGTAATCTTTTCTTTCAATATTATACAGCTGCCACTCTGTTTCCAATACTGCCTTTTCTGTTTCATTACTTGATGGTACTCTCATGAATCTTTGGCTGACCAAACAGGACAAGACAAATAACTGGAAAATTGAAAACATATGCAGCTCTGCATCTTGCTGTGTGGTCTGACACCATGATAGCATCTTCAACCCTACACAGCTAATAGAGCCAACATTACTGTTGACAAAACTTCAGGAACAAAGTACAGACAATAAAGGGGATTTATTTTCATTTAACTGACAAATATAAGAGAAAATCCACCTTCTCTCTCATCTTATCGATGAAGAAGGAGCATAACCTCGTGTGCATGTGTGAGAAAGAATGAGAAAACGTGAGAACAACAACAATGCGCAGAGAGCTGCTCTGGAAACTAAGGAGGGGAGGAGACTCGAGGAGAGGAGACTCGAGGAGAGGAGAGGAGACTCGAGGAGAGGAGAGGAGAGGAGAGGAGAGGAGAGGAGAGAGGAGAGGAGACTCGAGGAGAGGAGAGGAGACTCAAGGAGAGGAGACTTGAGGAGA
>VWZE01002132.1:0-12105 GCA_013396675.1 Eubucco bourcierii | reverse complement strand
CTTCCCAGGTTTGGACAGGTACAGGAGCTAATTTTCTAATCCCAGAAGATATGATTCTGTGATTCCATATTTGTTTCACTACTTTCCCATTGTCATCAATTTGTAAACAACAGTTAGAATAATTTAATTTTCCACAAACCCCTTCTTCTTCTGCTAACAGATAATCAACAGCGATTCAGCCTCTCACACTCTCTCTGGCAGGTGCTGTGAGCCAAGTGGTTGAAGAACTTTCAGCAGCTGCTGCAGCTGGAGGAGAAGGTGCTGGTGATAAACCAGGAGGTGCCGAAGTGTTGGGAATGGCAGGGACTGCCTCGCTGTCCCCAAGCTATGGCTGCAGGTGGCCTGTGCCCAGCAGCTCTGTGGTGGGTACCTGACTTTGACCTCGTGGGCTGCCATCCTGCCCTTGGTGGGCTCCCAGTCCTGACCTGGAGCCCCTCTCCCCCTACCAGGGTACTGGGCACACAGGACTGAGTGACACGGGAGGACAGAAGGGACTGCCCCTGTGTACCCAGGCTCTAGTCACGGCCAAATGGCCAAGCTGTCCCCGGGAGTAAAATGCTGGGCTCCCACCCTGACCTTGCCCTCCTCTCCCCCTGCCAGGGTCCTGGGGACACCAGTGATGGGTGTCGCTGCAACATCAATGGGCAGAGGTGCCACCCTCAGTGCCAAAACTGCCACTGAGGCCCCCACAGAGATGAGGGACCCCCTGGGGGCTACCCAGTAGAGCCAACCAGGGCTGGGAGCTGCTCTCCTGGCACAGAAGGAAGGGCCCAGCCTCGGGCACAGTCGGTGCCACAGCCAGGTGATGAGGAGGGACACAAGGCAGCCAGGTGCCAGCCAGGCACCAGCCAAGTGCCAGAGGGTCCTGCACCAGTGCCACACTGGGACAGGTTGGGGGGCTCCACAGAGCCTGTGCCAGCAGTGGAGCCGCTGTGGCATGAAGTGATGTTGGCACAGCGGTGTGTGTGGGCCCTATAAAGCCGTCTGCATGCCAAAGCCTTGCTTGTGTGCAGCAATGCCAATTGGAGCTTTGCCAAGCTCACAGGGCCAGGACTGGGGTCTCCGGCAAGGGAAGACCCATGGCATAAGTAGACACCATGGGCACAACAGTGGTAAGAGGAGCTACTGTGCCGTGGGCAGAGCTGCTGTGGCACGGGAAGACACAACTCCAGAGCTGTGACACATGGCACAGGGAGACACAACTCCAGAGCTTCCAGAGCTGGCAGAGCTGTGGCACATGGCACAGGCAGAGCCATGGCACAGGAACATACCATGTCATGGCCAACACCATGGTCAGCCATCATGCCATGGACAAACCCACATCACAGGCTAAGCTGTGCCACAGGAAGGCCCCTTTGGTACAGGCAGGGCATGAACAGTGCCACACCATGAGCACAGCCATTGCAGAGGTAGACCCTGCACAACAGGCAGAGTCATGGCACAGGCAGACCCGTGTGGCACAGATACCACACTACATGGCACCACAGAGGCTGGTGCCTCTCTGCCCAACACCTGGCACAAGAGATCTCAGTCCCAACCTGGCTCCAACCTCCTCTAAGGCATTTGCAGACAGCCAGAAGGCCTCCCCTCAGCCTCCTTTGCTCCAGGCTCCACACTCCTAGCTCCCTCAGCTGCTCCTCACAACTTCTCCACTCCTTCTCCAGACCCTCCCCCAGCTCCCTTGCCCTTCTCTGGACACTTCCAACACCCCCAGACTCTTTCTTGGGAGTCAGGAGCACAAAGCTGAGTCCAGCACTCCAGGGGTGGCCTCCTCAGTGCTCCCAGGCCAGGAGGACCATCCCTTCCTTCCCTGCCCTAATCTGCTCCTGGTGTCGCTGCCCAGCCTGGGGCTGCTCCAGGTCAGGCTGTTGGTGGCCTTCTTGGCCACCTGGGCACACGCTGGCGTCTCTCCAGCCGCTGACACCAACCCTCCCAGGGCCTTTCCCACCGGACACTTCCCAGTCCTTCTGCCCCCAGCCTAGAGCCTTGGTGGCCTAGGTGGGAGCCAAGGGCAGGAGCCAGCACATGGCTTTGGTCAACCTCATCCCATTGGGCTCAGCCAGGCAGCCTGTCCGGGCCTCTCTGGAGAGTCTCAAAACTCCCTGCGGAGCCGCAGACCCCTAGCTGCATGCTCGGAGCCGAGCGATATCTCTGGTCTCGTCCTGTCGGCCTGGCGCTGCCGTACCCAGCCCGCCTCGTTCCGCGATCGATTGAGCGGCCTGGGGCTGTACGGGCGCAGGGCCGCCGAGGTTCGAGGGGTAGCGGGGGCCGTGTGCTACAGGGATGGGGGCGTGGGCTCCGTCTAGAGCTTGGGCGGGGCCTCGTGGGGCCGAAATGGTACCCCGTGGGGTACTGGATCGTGGGGTGAGGAAGCGGCTGGAGGCAATGGCCAGTGGGGACGGCCCTGGGGGTTGCCCATGGGGCCAGTCCCCCAGTACCGATGGGGACATCGTCCTGTGCCCGCCAACAGCCCTGTGTCCCTCACAGCTCAGTGCCTACCATGGGGCTGCTGTCGGACCCGCGCTGCCACCGGGCCCTGGCCCACCTCATCCAGCGCCTCAGCACCCCGCTCTGGTGAGTGCTGGATGGGGGCTGTGCTCCCCACACTTCTGGGGTGCCCCCTGAGCCCCCCCTCAGGCTACTTCTGTACACCCCCAACCAGCAGTCCCCCACAGCACCTCTAACCCACGTAACTCCTCAGTCTGATTCTGTGCCCACACACCTCCCTGCCCCTCACCCCGCCAGTGCCCTGAGCTATGTCCTGGGACTGTGCTGATTCTGGAGGGGGTGCCAAAGACCTGAACCCCCCCAGCCTGCTTCTGTGCCTCCCTTTCCCAGTGCCCTGAGCTACGTGCTGGGGCTATGCTGGTTCCTGGAACTGGCCTGGCCCCCCCTCGCCCCCCAAACCTACATCCCTGAGAACGCCCTGGACTCCACCATGGTGCAGGAGGAGTTCCCCCTGGGTGCCTGCACCCTTGCCCACGCCCGCCAGTTCGAGGGGCACAAGAAGAAAGCAGGGTGAGGCCTGGGAGGGGCAGTAGGTTGTGCGTTGCATGGGACCAGGGGAGGGGGTTGAGGGTGTTCAAGATGTGGAGGGCGTATGGGGGGTATGTGGGGAGGGTGTTTGGGTCTCCTGGGAGGGGGCTGAGGGGCTTTGGTCCTCCTGGGGGTGGTTTTGGGGTCCCATGGTGGGTGTTTGGTCCCATGGGAGAATCTGGGGTGCCATGGGTGCAGAGTTCTGAAGTGCTGAGATGGGGTTCTGGTGTGCCCCCCTAGCGGGATGCCCATGCAGTGGCTGGAGCAGACACTGTGGGGATCTGTGGTTCCAAGGGCTGTCCCCTGGGCTCAGCATGGGGAGCAGTTCTCTTTAGTTTCCTTCAGTACCTTCAGCCGTGGCAGGGCTGCTGTGCCCACACCCAGATCCCTTCATTGCCCTCCCATTAAGGCCTTACCCACTAGTTCCATCTTGTGCCAGCTGCTTCATGTCGTGGGGAGGAGGGGTGGGGAAGCTGCTGCCTTGATGGAGTGACAGTGGTGGTTTGGCTCTGTCTAGGGGCCAGATGCCCACTGAAGCTGCTCTGTCGCTGCCCTTCTTGGAGGGGCAGGGGGAGGGGAAGGTACAACAGAAGGCAGCAATAGAACAGCTACAATTTAGTAGCAGCAATTTAATAACTACAACTTAATAACAACAATTTAATCCTAACAGCAGCTACGAGGATGAGGCAGTGCCAGTGGAGCTCCTGCAGTGATGTGGGATGGATCCCCCAGTGATGGCACTCCAGGGATAGACATGGATCATCCTCCAGCGATGGCTTTCCCAGTGCAGATGATCTGGAGATGCCCTCTCCAGCTGATGGTTGACTTATCTGCTTTGGGAAAATGATCGAGGGGATGGAACAACTCTGCTATGAAGACAGACTGAGGGAGCTGGGGTTATTGGAGAGAAGACTCCAGGGACACCTAATAGCAGCATTCCAGTACTTGATGGGGGCCTACAAGAAGGCTGGAAAGGGACTACTCGCAAAGACCTGCAGTGATAGGGCAAGGGGCAATGGCTCCAAGCTAGAAAAGAATAGGTTTAGGCAGAATGTTAGGAACAGGTTCTTTACCATGAGGGTAGTGAAACACTGGAACAGATTGCCCAGGGATGTAATTGAGGCCCCATCCTTGGAGATATTCAGGGTCAGGCTCAATGGGGTTCTGGGAAACCTGATCTAATGGAGGATGTCTCTGCTGACTGTGGGGATTTTGGACTAGATAACCTTTGGAGGTCCCTTCTGACCCAAACCATCCTACGATTCTGTGATTGTCTCATCCTTACAGTCAATGTATAAAATGCATATTCTTCACAAGTTAAACTTTAGATAGTGTATTTTGTAATTGAGCCAAAAATTACACATTCAGTAAACATCTTTCCTCACCATCCATGCACAGCTTCTTGTGCCCAGATGCTGAATGTTAGGCACCAGACTGTGTCTATGAGGATGTTTGATCAGTGTTTAAGCTGCTCAGATTTGGTTTAAACTGGCAGAGGGGAGATTTAGACTAGATGTTAGGAGAAAGTTCTTTACAGTGAGGGTGGTGAGGCACTGGCACAGGTTGCCCAGGGAGGTTGTGGCTGCTCCCTCCCTGGAGGTGTTCAAGGCCAGGTTGGATGAGGTTTTGAGTAACCTGTACTAGTGGGAGGTGTCCCTGCCTATGGCAGGGGTTTGGAACTAGATTATCCTTGAGGTCCCTTCCCTTCCCTTCTGTGATTCTATGATTGTCTCTAAACTGATAGAGCCAGAGGAGAGTCAGGTGTCAATACCAGTCAGCCCTTACAGACAACTGTGATGTGGCTGCTCATTTCTCTCTTCTGACTCCCCACTAAATCAGGGTACAGCAGCATTCACCAATGCTGAATTTAGATACCCCCATCCCTCATAAATCTACTCTGGATGACACCACATCCAGGATATGCCATCTGATTACAACTCTCTGGGTTTCACTCTCCAACTCTAAGGACAGACTCCTACTATCTCCTACTAGTGGAGTGAAAAGACTCACTGGCGATATTGGTCACTTTCAGAGCAGGACCTGGCACACAGAACTCAAGCTTTAACTTGTGCTACTATTAGTGGTGCAGTGCCAGACTGACACACAAAACACAGCACTGAGTAGGCAATTAATATGTGGCAGTATCCAATATACACACCCCCAACCTCCTCCCAGCTACCTTCAACAGTGAGATTCTCCAGGTCCTGAGTTGCTAACAGGCAATACAGCTTCATCACAGCAGAGCTGAGATTTGTTCTCCCGGAACTGTCACAGGTAAATGAGACCATGATAACTTCCATAACTTTGAGAAAAACCTTCAGTAAGGCCTATAAAATAGCTTCTAAATAACTCCTGTGTGGTCAGTGATCTGAATGTGCTCCAAACATTTGCCATTTAATTTCTGACCTTATGTTAAATTAAAGAGTAGCGGTGGTCACACATCAGTTTGTATTTTGGCACTTCTGAAACGCACAGTTTGCAATGGATCATAAGCACATTTTCTTTCCTCATAGATTTTTAGCATCCAGGCAGAAAATGTGCTCAGACAGCCTTTTGGATGTAATGAAAAGCTCACAGTATACTGTAACTTGCACCTGGCACCATTAACTTTTCCATATTTGTCTTGTATGTCACTTGTTTTACTAACTAATAGATCATTCTTATTACAGTTGTACCTTCAATATTGAGTTATCTAGGAAAAGACATGGTTAGTATCAACAAGCTCTTCATGGAAAGCAATGCTACACCTGGCAGGAATAGTTTTGCTTTTGAAAGTGAAACATATATCTCAGACAGATACATGCTGAATCCACACCTATGTGCATTTTTAGAAGTTGTCCCTTGTGCCATGTCTCTTTTTCTTCTCAGAAAGGATGGACACAACCCAACTCTTAAAATTACTCATATTGTAATGCAAATGTATTCCTGCTGCTAAGCTGCAGATTTCAAACCAGTTTAACAAATTACAAAAATCCCTTTTCAGAAGACAAATTATTTGGAATTATCAGCTCTGATGCACTGTTTAATTATGCATGCTTTTGTGCTAAACATCTTTAAATATTAACAAGATATGTTTTTGCACTTATGACCCAAAGTAGATCTATGGTAAACTCACACATCTGTTGGCAATAAGTCACTACAGCACTGCTGTACAGCAACAGCTCTTTTTAGACTAGGATTTTTGCTTTTGTATTGTTGTCAGCACTATGGAAAAAGAACCAGGAAAATCACAACCCTGACAGAGAGCCTTTTTCAGATGAATGGGGTTGAGATAATTCTTGCGATCACTTTCTGCTTCTCTCAACAGGAGAAAGGAGAGTCTGAAAGCTGTTAAGAGCTTAGCTGCAGTGATGGGCACAGTAGGGTGCATGCAGAGAAGGGCAACTGGCTGCGGATGGAGCAGCACTGTGCTGTCCTTGAGTCTCCATCCCCAAGGCAGACATGAGAGCCTTACCTTGAGATATACTTGGGTTCAGACAGACCTGGTGCTAGTCTGCAATGGAGAGAAGGTGAAAACCTGTAATGAGTTAAAAATTACAAAAGAGAAGATCCTGAGAATATCACATTACTCAAGATCAGCTTGACTTCAGAGGCTGGGACAAAGGTAGGATACTGACCAGAGTCAGCTGCATCTTGACAGACCAATGCTCTGAAATCAAACAAAGATTTCCACTGTTTCAGTGAACTTCTGGTGTACATGGACTTAGCAGGGCAAAAGCAGGAAGATAAATACTTAATAGCCAAACTTCCACCAGTAACATGGATGTTGACAGGCTTGAAAGTCCCTGTCTGAGCACAGAACCCTGACTGTATGACTGCTGGGCTATAGGAATGTGTTTCTGCTCTCACTCTCTCCAGACCTGACCTAAACCGCACCAGTGGCTAGTGGGAACTCCACAGGGGTGTGAAAGCNAAAAAGGTAATACAGCAACACAACTCCCCTCCCAGAAATCAGAGACCCCAGGAGGGGCTCCCAACCACCCTTCCACCTTTTCCCCACCCCTGTACCTTACCCCAAGGTTTGCCTTACGCGCAAGGTAAATTAGGAGGATTGGCCAGGGGAGTTAGAAGAAAAGTGGTTAGTGAGGATTAATCGGCAGAGGAGCGAGAGCCAGGAGCTGCTAGATCGCCCCAGCAGCTGCTGTTCCAACAAGAACCAGAGACAGACCTTATCTATATATTTTGGTTATTGTTCCCAAACAATTCTCCAGCAAACGTATGAGTGAAGTAGACATCATGAAGTTTTCCTTTCACAGCCTATAGTGTAATTTTCTCTATTGAAATAATCCAGTTAGCCTCAAACCAGCACACAGTGTCATCTATTCAGGTGTGGACCCTGCTACCTGCAGTGTCATCTATTCAGGCACGGACCCTGCTACCTGCCATCCGACCACTTTGGCCGTGATCGAAGCCATGCACCAAATCTGGTGCATCCTCACAGAGCTGAAGAAGAAAAACAACTTTAACATATTTCTTACTGGATAAAAAGGAGAGGGGAGAGGGTCTCCTAGGTACAAAACTTTTACATCCGCTCTACCTGTAAAGGCTATTCCTAGAGCTCAGCTGCCCATGTCAGCCCACTATGTCCGCTGTTGTACTGAGAGCTGCCTGATCACAAGATCAGATAGGGCATCCTTTCTTTGACAAAACCTGACAGCAATGTATGCCACACATATTAAAAACAGCCTCCTTTCCTGGCAGAAAGTAGCATCTGTGCAGCTCACAAACCATTCACAGTAGTTAGAAGGTGCCTTGTATGCACAAATATTGTTGCTTGATATATTAAGTCAATACAGAAGCTCATTACCTCCACTTGTTCGGTGAAGCTTACCTATATCGAAAAGCTGTCACACAGCAAAGTGTTAAACAAATGTAGGGGTTGACTTGTTATTATTGTCTATGGTATAGCCGTGCTTGCAGGGCAAGGCAAGGCAGGGGTCTGTCTGTCGGATGCAGATAATGCATGCAGCCTGTTCCGTGTCTGTTTCTGGGAGAAAAGGGACAGGAAGAAATGTGTGTATGAACGGGCAAGGCAGCACCAATTTATTCCCAGCCATTCACTGGCAGAGGCTTGTATGTAAACAAGGTTGTGTGGCATCCAGCCAGCGTGTGAAGCACACGTGGCACTCAGATGGACCAGGGTAGATCAGAGATGGGTTTAGACCTCCTGGCTTAGGGGATGGAAAATGGAAAAAAAACCCACAGAGAGTCCCAGGGAAGGAAAACAAGAATCTGCAATTCAAATCCATTCATCCCTGGGGGACTAGTGAAACAACTGCTTGCAATTGCACTGGTGCATTTTAATGCATTAAGAGCCCTCCAGCTGCTGATCACTGCCTCATCAGCTGGAGCATTGTCTTCTGACCATGTCCTTCTGCTGTTCTGCAGCACAGTTAGACAGGTTTCCTTGAGAGGATTAAATAAACAAAGTTTAAATCACACAACAACAATCTATGAACACAGTCAAGGCCAGTTAGGATTATCTCAGGTCTAGGGTAGTGACTGGCTTGATGTGTTGGGAGGGATTTTTCTTACAGATGTGATGAAATCCACAGCACCACTGCCATTGCTGCCTTCAAAAATTTGCTTGCATAATTTACACCAGGTGTCATTGTAGGTAGAAAATATTGGGATGTTAAAGAAGTCATAACATTGGCAGATGATATTTTATGCAGTTATATGCATGCTGAAGACAATAGGAGTATCTCCTATAAATGAGTACTACTCAACATGAATAATGGCTGCAAGGTCAGGCCTCTAATGAACAGTTGTCTGGCTGTGAATATATACACTTTTTCACTGTTGTAGGCAGTGCTGTCTACTACCTAATTAGGTTGATCCTTGAATATGATTATTCATTATCTGAAGTCTGAGAGTTCAGAATTATATATCCATATATTGTGCCTTAAAGAAAAACATGTGAAATTCTAATGTCAGATAAGGTGACAGCAGGATGAATGAAAAAAAAAAAAATTACACTACTTGTCTCAGGACTTTCCATGGGATTGTGTTGAATTCTACAAAAAGTTCATCTGGGAAAAAAAAATTGATAAGGTAAAAATTGATAAGGTAAAAATAAAAAATGGAAATAGTAATTTTAGAAGGGATGTTGCATTTTAAATTGCAATTAAATTCCTAATTTAAAAGAAATACAAAAGAAGAATAACATATTTTTATTTTATAAAGTGCAATTTTTTTTTTTTTTGCATTACATTCAAACCAATTATCTGGAAATTCTGAAACACTGTAATTTCTACCAGTATGGGGTCTTTAGAATTACACAAGATTAATTCCACCACACTGAGCTCCTGCAACAGAAAGAATTGTAGCCTGTTACCATGACCCTCTTGTTATTCTCATAGAGCTTCCCAGTGTTGTTTCTCCCCTGACTAAAGGTGATTGTCAGGACTTAAGAGACTCTTCCACTGAGTGGGAAATGGGAGCCCTAGGAGGGGTGAGCTGGGCACAAAGAGTCAAGGCTGCCAGGAAGAGTGAAGTGCTTCAAAAGCCTGGGAGAATCAACCATTAAGCACCACACTTGCAGCCAGCACAGCTTCTTTGGGAGTCTATGCTGGGGAAAGGAAAGAATAGGGGAGTTAAAAGAAAGGTTAAATGTCTGAACTGGCACTGGAACAAGAAAAGGGAAAAAAAATGAAAAAGAAAAAACAAAGACAAAGGAAAACCTAAGATGAGAAGAAACAGGTGTCCCACCTTTGAAAGGCACATTAGGATGCAGGCAAGCAGGTCTGCAGAAATAGATTCTCGTCTAGCAGAAACAGCATTTTTTTGTATCAGTCTCTAATTCCTGTCTAATGCTGGGAGGTAGTTCCTAGAGACTGGGTATGAATCTGAGCCAAATCTCTAGATACCAATTTGGAAAGAAATCTCGGTTTAAAATTGATTTGGGCTCGCCCTGCTTGCTGCAGGTCATTGTGCCTGTGAAAAGAAGCTCCCTGAAACTCCCTGGATAATTCTCTTGTAACACCAGTGCTTTGCTTTTCTCCAGCCCCATAGCCACTGCTTTCTTTGCAGGTGTCTGGCTGTGGGCCCCTTGGCCTTCACCTGCACCTAATCCATCCTCACACAGGGAAGTCAATGAGGCAGGGCACGCACCACTGCGACAGCCACGTGCAAGAATTGCTAATGATGGAACGCAAAAGGCGTTTCCCCTTTCTCCCGTGCCAAGTTTTTCCTTGTTAATTAGGAGGAAAATTTCACAACTTTACCACCGTATAATTACATCTTGCAATTAACATGTACACTTAAAGCATCGTTTTGAAAATGAGACTTCTGCAGTAAAACCTACTTAAGGGAAAGCCCCAGGATGGAGGGTGAAGCTGTGACACTGTGCTAATGATCCAGAACATCACTGGATAAATGCTAGGTCTTACTGATGGCACTCTGTCCGTCAGACATGTGCAAGGGAGGGCATATGCTTATGGATGTTAATGCACCAACAACAGGGGAGTGGGAGGGAGGGTGACAAAAGCAGAGGTAAATACATTAAGTCTCAGCTAGAGTAGTGACACGAGAGAGAGCTAAGGTTAATATATTTTAGGAGAAAACCTTTCTGTGAGCTGGGGGTTGATCTCTGTGGGATGATGTGACAGAGGTGATGACAAGGGGAAAGGGAAGAGCTTTTCATCTCGTTAGACACTGCATGGAAATGGCAATTCGGTCTCAGTGTTTTATGGCCTGAATTGGCACTTCTCTTCAGTCTCTGTCACCCTGAATGGGCACTGAGTGGCTTGAAAGAGCTAGAATCATCCACAGCCTTGCTCCTTGCTTCTACAATACCATGGTACCTTGGGGCATCTGATAAACAGGCTTGGACCCCGGCTCCAGTCTCACTCTGACTCGGTGCCTGGAGGGAACACAGAAGTGCCTTCGTGATTCTGCTACACAACAAACCTTCAGGTGCTGTTCCTTTTGTGTGATTTTACAGCATGGCTGTTTGCACATACACTAGTTAGCATGTGGCAACATTCAGAAACTATCCACAAACGTGTTAATGGAAATTGCAAGCTTTTGCTGGGTAGTTACACAAAAGCAGGCAGAGAGTCTTCAGGTCTCATTTGGTGACTTGACATATATAACAATACAATCAAAGTAAGCTTTCAGAGAGGTAATTATGGCAGACTAGTGGTATTCCACACTGCAAGCTGACCACCTACCACTCGCCTCTGTTCCTTCTATGTAAATTGAAAAAAAAAAAAAAAAAAGAAAAGAAAAGAGAATTACCCCTTTAACAGTAATCTATATTAACATTTTAATTGCACTGACAGAATCTTATTCAGCTGCTACAGCTTTTCTCTTTCCGAAATAACCCTTATTCAATTAGCAAAGGTGTGGATAATGTCATGCAATAGTTGCACAGCCCATCAGAGAAGCAAAGCTTTATTTTCTTTTATACCTCCTTACGCACAGGCACACATCATCATACTTATTAGGATGACATCCAGTGTTCAGGCATAAAATCTTAAATTACAGAGTGATTGGAGCTTTTCAGCTGATCCATAAAAGTATGCACTTAGCAAAATCTAAGGACAGGTAGAAGAGATGGATAACACTCAATGCATTGCCTTTTCAAGACAGCCACTGAGGCATGCAAGAAAAAACATTTGCTGAGGTGAATGCAGTGTGTTGTTTGTACCATGCAATGTGACAATGACCTCAAGTTATAAAAATATCTGCAGATTTATGCCCAGTGGATTGTGTCACATATCAATAGCAATAAAACCAGTAGAAAAGGAAATATATTATTTATAGATCTATTTATAAATCCTAAATACCTTTCTAGTGGACCTACTTCTGTATAGAATGGATTACTTTCTTCCCAATCCCTGCTTTAGTGGTTTGTATGACAAGGTAGCACAGGATTGTACTATTAAGATAAATCTTTGTAAAAAATTCTGAATAGGAATTGGGAAGAGATACAGACTTTCCTGAGCAATTCTTTCCATTGACATGATCTACATGGCAATTGAGAAACCTCAATGTGATTTAGAAATGGGATTGCAGGCAAACCCCTGGCCCATAGCATAGTCTCACTACCTCTCCTCTCCTCTC
>VWZE01002131.1:58617-110028 GCA_013396675.1 Eubucco bourcierii | reverse complement strand
CAGCCTCTCAGTGCTACTGAAAGCTAAGAGTTAAGTATCACTAGCTTCAAACAGCAGGGAGTTTTTAGCCACTCTATATCACCTGCTGACCTAAGACCTGTGCAGTGAGATTTATTTACGTTGGGAGGGACAAAATGACTGAAAAGTGCGCTGATCTGGATGGGGAGTGAGATGAGGATACTCTGGTGGTGAACTTTCTTTGCTACAAGCAGCCATAAGGTGTGATCCTCTTTCCCTCTCATTAGTGTCTGCAGACTTTCATTCATGGTTTGGTTTCCCACAAAGAGAGATGGGACAACTATGTGCTATGTGTTAATTCTTTACATTTCACTATTGGTTAATGCATGTTTTATTTTACTGGTTTTAATGTATTATCATAGAATCATAGAATGGTAAGGTTGGAAGGGACCTCAAGGATCATCCAGTTCCAACCCCCTGCCGTAGGCAGGGACACCTCCCACTAGCACAGGTCACTCAAGGCCTTGTCCAACCTGGCCTTGAACACCTCCAGGGAGGGAGCAGCCACAACCTCCCTGGGCAACCTGTGCCAGTGTCTCACCACCCTCACTGTAAAGAACTTCCTCCTAACATCCAGTCTAAATCTCCGCTCTGCCAGTTCAAACCCACTGCCCATTGTCCTGTCATTACAAGACCTTGTCAATAGTCCCTCCCCAGGCTTTCTGTAGCCCCCTTCAGATACTGGAAGGCTACTATAAGGTCTCCTGGAAGCAAATGTTACTATTTGGTCAACTGTTGTGTTTTGTTTAAGGCTACTTAAGACTCAGTTATTTGTGGAATGCACCTGTATTCCTTTGGGCAAGCAGTGTGTAGCTCACAATTATCTAATTTTTTTTTTTTTGTGGGGACAAAATACTTCAGATCACTTTTATGCATCTTTCACATAGCTGTTAAATACTATCAGATATACATATTCACTTCAACCCCACCACATCTGCTGCTGTTGGAAGAGGTTCTCTCTATAGCAACCAGAGCATGCTCAGTGTTTTGTTTTAAAATACCAAGAGCCAGATTTTCTTCTCAGATCTTTGGTAGTTTTGTTTTATCTGATTTATTATTTTTTTTCTTTTTCCTTGAGAGTGGATAAAGTCCTAATATTTTTCCACTACACATGCCTCAAGATAAAATTTATTTTGGCAACTTTCTGAACAAATGGTTTGCTGGTTTTCCTTTCAATCCAGAATGTATTAATGCATGTTGAGAAAGGGCTATGCTTCAAATGGATCTGGACAGAATTAGTGACGACGAAATGTTTACTGCAATAGATTCTTTCTGCAAAGCCTTTAGAACTAATTCCAAATGCATGCACGACTGCAGACTTTTAATTGGATAATTCTTGCCTGTTGACTTTCTTCCAACTTTATCCTGTAAGGCAATGTGTATCCAGTTTTCAGGCACTTGCATATCTCCGTATCCCTATTTTTCATCCGTATGCATAAACAACTATTTGCCCATGCAAAATGGGTCCTTAGATGTGCAAATAGTTGATCTTCTTGCATAATTTTTTTTCTTTTCTTTTCTTTTTTTTTTTTTTTTTAAACAGTTCTGTTTACAAGAATGACTGCATGAAATACAGGAATGTTTGAAATGAAATGAATTACAATTAAATACAGATCCGTTTACATGAATGACTACACACACCAGGGGAAAAAAAAAAAAAAAAAGGACTTTTAACTGAGATTGGAGACTTCTGTCTCATATCATCTCTCGAGTTTGTTGTATTTCTTTGTCTGTGAAACTGCCTCACTAACATAGTAGTTTTACCAGATACACCAACATCTAAGAACATGCTGAACATCAGTGGAACTTAAGACCCAAGCAAGTTCAGCGTTTTTCTGAATTGGCCCCACTTTTAGTTCCAATGCTCTGCTTTTTTACCAGGCTCCCCAATTCCCTACACTGCAAGAGAACCAAATTTCAATGGAAGGGGTTTATAGGGGATGCAGATTTAGTTGTCGTCAGATCCATTTTACATCTCGATGCCTTTTGTAGTCACAGCTGATCTGGGTAAGGGCTGAGAAATTAAAACACATACTGTGCACTCTATCTAGCCTTTCCACAGCTGTTAAAGAAATAGTGATCCTATTGATCTGCACATTACCTTGCTGTTCTACAAAAACAAAGTCTGTGACATTTACTTCTCCAGAAAAATTTATGCATCAGCCTTTGAATGCTGTTTGACAGCACAAATATTTATGTTTATCTGGCCAAGCTATTAAGTGGGAATCACATTATTCACGAGTAATCAATGCTCAGCTGGTGGTCCAAGGTGCTGAGAGCTCTTTCTGAAGAACATGACATTTGTCCTCATTTCAAACTGGGATATATAGTTATTGTAGAGCAATACCACAGGTGATCAGCTATGCAGTGGGGTTTTGTTAAAGGCCTAGCCCTGAGCAGGGAGCTACAGGAAACTGCTTCGCTGGGTTTGACGCATCGGACAGGAACTTGTGCTCTTGACAAATGGTCTTGTCCATTGGTTGTGAGTGCCTAAGACAGTTAGTTTGTTCCAGAAGTATTTTGATAACCAGGGAATGCCTGCAGTACCAGGGTGTGAGAGTCTCTGAGTCTCTGTGACTGCTTTCAGGCATGGTATACTTGTCTTCTGTCATCCTCGCTTTGGCTTCCTACCAAGCTTTTTCACTGCTATGTCTATGCTTCTCATTTCCCACTCTCTCTCATATCATCATTACAAGCTGAATGTAGAAATCCAAGATCTTGGCCCTGAAACCTGGAATTTGTTTGGTTTAGTGTACCAGTCAAGGCTGCAAATATTTCATAACCTTAGAAAGAACCAAGAACACCTGATCGGCTTTATAGTTTATGATGAATTTAATGGCACTTAGGATTAAAAGTCAAGTCTCACAACACTGTTCTATAAAAAAAAACCCAAATGCTGCTGGTTAGAAATATTTTCATTTTATTTCCAATAGTTTGTAGTTATTTTTATGCCAAATTGCTCTCCACCTTTCACCCCCACATCATTTTGCTGATTCATATGTGATTGCTGCTAATTTAACACTAGAAAGATTACTGTATTTGTACTGCAGACATAATTTTCATCTCCACGTTATAAATATATATATGGTAGGCTCAGCTTTCGAAAGTACAACCTTTTATAACATTTCAGTTAGACTTCACCTTTATTGTAAATATTTAATTAGTGTTTTTCCAAGTTTAGCCCTGGCTTGACAAAACATTTGTGTGTTTGACGCACTCTTTACGAAACAAAAAAGTGCAAAATTTTCCGTGCTGAGTGGTCTAATTCCTTGCACGCTTGCAAAACACCACTTAGCCAAACCAAGCACTAAACCAAACCCTGATGTTCAGTAGTTGCATTTAAGATAGCAAAGATCAGCTTCCATGTGGACAGGGCCTTTGGATCAAACAGGAGGGATGGGCTGAGAGACTGCATGACTGCGAACAGCTGAAATCATGTGATGGGCTTTATTGCTGGTGAAATCTGTTTCCACTTGCTGCCACCCACTAATTTGACAATAGATTGCATCATGTGGTTGCAGCAACTGAGATGACTAGCAACCATTTTGAACTCCTTTCCTTAAAGGGGAAAACACCCTATAAAAGCAGAGAGACAGGGGTTGTGAATGTGTTTTAATTTTTAGGTGAACACAGTACAGTATATTAAACTTAACATAATCCAAGTATTTATTGAGGAGCAAAGAATTAGCCTAAATTTGTTTACTGAGAAATTATTCTTAGTGGACAAAGACAGCTAGGAGCTTTGTTAAGTGCAATTTAGCTCATACTAGAATTGCAATTACCACCTAAGAGCTGTATGGGAAACTCACAACATTTTTTCAAAGCAGAAAAATAAATAGTAATGAACCCTTAGCTTAAAAATGCAATTCTCTCCCTGTTCTTCTCTTGTAAAGAAAAAAAAAAATCTACATTTCAAAGGAATATTTTCTTACATATGGAAATGCTTATTTTCTAGCTACTGAAGATCTGCCAGGAAATATTAGAGAATATCATGTTCAGAGTTTTAGAAGGCAAATTGCTTCTGCATACGCCGTATCTAGCAGACAGCTTTATGGTGCTCTTTACCTGTCTGTCATAACAGCATCAGTTTTTCCAAAGTACCTAAAGCCTTTGAAAGTTAAGAGCTGTAGCAGAATAACTTCACATGACACATGCATTTAGCAATGCTAAGCTGATTAGCAAGTAAATATAAACAAAAGATTTTACGTGCTTTAAACCCAATTATTAAATGTGCCTTGGTGGAGGAAAAAAAAACCAAAACCAACCAACAACTTTGAAATTAAATACTTCTGTCTGCATAAGATGTATTTAAAAGAGTAGCTATCAAAGCACATATAACATGGCTGTGCACCTTTTAAAATGAGTTTCAGATGGACTTTATTATCTTAATTTATAACCTAGGGAAGCAGGGAGGGCCACCTTAGCTGTGGAAGATTTGGTTTTGCAGCTACAAACACTGATTTTAAAACATCTCAGCAGCATTTTCAGATTGTCACAGTGAGCAGAAACATTCCTGTTGTTAGCCAGATGGGATATTTCCTATGCATTTCTTAAACTGGTTCATTTTCTTCTTCAGTGCAGAGAAGCCAAGAGCTGATGCTGAGGTCTGGGACATTCTTTCAAATGCTTTTTAAGTCAACTTCTCTGCACCCAGAAAGTCTTACTCTGTTATTTATTTGGTTGGATTTATTTTAGAAAGGGGGGGAAAAAAAGTGCATTTCTGGCAGTTTATTCTTAAGCTGTCTTAAACCCTTCTGATATTCTGACAGAAAAATAATTTTCTTTGAAGCTGCCAGGATCATTTGGAAAACTATTTCAGAAGTAAAACCTGAGCTTTCCTTAGATTTTGTATTGAGACAAATTTTAACTGGTTGAGTAAGGGTTGTAGAAATGCTTCATGGTTATACCTTTGAGGAAGTTTTCTTCACCTCTGCATTTATCACTTGTTTGGTCTCCCCTTTATTTTAACAAATCACAAAAGAAAAAGAGCTCTCCTACCTCTATCTTTTTGATGTTTGACTTCTTTCATTCCCAGGACGTTTTTCTACTTGCTTTTGATTGACTCAAAATTACAGAGTCAAGATCAGTATTATTTATTGGGTCAGTATAACATAAATACTTTGCTGCTGTTGTTGCTTACTGCTTAATGCCTGCAAATGCACAAGCACAGCTCCCCAGCCCCAGGTCAGCAGTGCATCTGCTAACTGTGAGGGGTGTGCTGAGTTGCACCCATCCTGGGTAGAGCTCCTGAAGGCAGAGATGGCCTGAGGCTGCTTTTCAGAGAAGGAAAATTAATGCAAACACGAAGCTTTTTGAGGAGATGATTCTTGCAGGCAGACAGACTGGGGTGAGGAGTCAGGAAGCACTGAGCAGGATTTGAAAATAGAGCGTGTTAAAACTCTTTTCCTTGGGAGAGGAACCATTGTAATGCACTTGGTGCTCATGCTTGAATTTTAGAAACAAGTTTAAGCAAAGTTCAGAACACCAAAATTACCTACTACTCAATAACTGTGAAAGCACACTTTTGGAAAATGGCAGCTGAAGATTGTCGTTGGTTTGGAAATCAGAATTTTGAGAAATCCTTGAAAAATCCCCAAGATTTATTTTTGAATCAGTAAAAAATCGAATTCTACCTGGAAAAAAAAAAAACAAACATGTAGTTTGTAGCTTAGCAGAAAAAAAACCCCAATGATGACAACAAGCAAACAAACATGCACAAAACACACTCACACAAAAGGAAAAAAACCTCCAAACACCACACACACAAATAAGCCCTTTCCCATCTGTTTTTCTACATGATCTGACAAGGAGGTTTTGAGCAGGTGAAATGCAATTGGAAGGGGGCAGAAAACTACTCCACACGAAATTACTTGTGTTCATGAAGAGAAATTGTGGCCATTTTGCAGAAATGGCTCCACACCAAATGCGTTGAGGCAGCGACTGACAGCTTGCTGATATCCTTACCTGCGGTGTACCACTTTGTGTGCCTCCACGACGCTACCAGGTTTGATGCTAATGAATAGTACACATGTGATTCAAAGCAATACCAGCAGTAACCATGCTCAACCTGGCATTCAAACAGGGGAGCAGAATAATCTTTGATTTTCAGTCTGGTAAAAGACTCATGAAAAACTGCAGAACCAAATGATATGCTAAGTTCCCTTTAACAAATTTAGCATTGAAATGACTGCTTTAAGAAACGAAGATTTTGCATATATCCTACCATAAGATCACTATGCACCACATTAAATGGCATAGCTGATCAAGAGATGACTGTGACCCAGTTTTATTGTGGGTAGGCTAACCTCAAAAGATTCAGCAGATCTGTTTAGTTCACAGGAGGATAAAATTACCTATATGCTTATACAATCTTTAGTCAAACCTCCTGCAAGCCAAAAGAACTTCTACTCATGCTTATAAAGCTAGCTGTGTGTAGAAGGATTTTGAGGACCAGCACCTGATGTTTGCACCAGCTCCTAAGAAGAAAAAAATATGAATACCATCCCAAGTAATCTAGGGTGTAAATGTTACGGAGGTTAAAAAGAAAGAAGACTGAAGGAAAAGTAATTATGTCTTCAAATCGCTACCAAAAAAAAAACATTGCAAGGAAAATTTTGAAGAGTCTTTTGAAGTGTAAAAATGTGTTCCATTTTTTCACCACCACTTGTCTTTCATGGTGAACACAACCATGTGTACCTTATGCCTATTTTTTGCTTAGTTTTTTCATCCTTTGTATGTCTTTCTATTTAACAGTCCTGTGAGATTAGGCATTACTTGTACAGCGGTTCAAACATGTGTACAGAGCTTAAAAACATTGGTTTGGATCTCTGTTGGACTTTGTATATTGTTCCTCCCAAGAGCTGCATGGGCTTTGGTTCAGGTCCTCCAGTTCCTTTCATTCCTAATTCAACCAGATCTCAGCCTGAACGTACCATGAACTATGTCACTCCTCAGCGTCTTGGATGGGAAAAGATTGGTGGAATCTCTTTAGTTTTGCAGGAGACATAGATTCCCTTGATTAGGTGGTGCTGACAGAAAAATGGTGATACAGGCAGAAACCAGCAGTCAGCAGCTGCTACAGATACCCAGTGACCAGCTGCATGGGAGTGAGTGGCTCCTGTGGGCTGCTGAAAAGAGCCCCAAGCAGTCTGTGGTGCAGGTATGGAATCATGACCCAAGTGTGGGATGTTGAGCTCTGGAAAACAACATTCCCAGTGCTGGATTCCGGACTCAGCCTAACCTCCTCACCCAAAGGCAACAGGATGAAACTCAAGTGGCAATGCAGAAGCAGTTGGATGAGGAAGGGTGGAAGATTGCAACTCTCTCAATTACTCTCTGTCAGTCTGTCTGGTCTGAGTCAAAACTACTGAGAAAGTTGACATTGCCAAAGTATCCAAGCCCATTTTAGATAGCTTTAGTTCAGGGAACTGAAAGCCACTGACTGATTCAGGAAACTGTCCTGAGGTTAAAATTTACGGAAGCCTTTGATTTTCTCTTTTTCTTTTCAGCTTCTCAACACCTACACAGAAGTGGCACTGGTGAATCATTAGGGCAGTTTGCTTATTAATATGGGAAGCTTCCTGACTTCCTGAAAAGACACAAAAAGACATTTTAACCTAGTCACTGTATAGAGATGTTTAAATGCTGTTGCGATGCTAACCGTGCTTCTTAAGGACTCAGCCTATGTTTTCAATCCTCTGAGTCGTAAGGACCAGGACATAGAATGAATTAGCTGTTCTGTGCTGTGGGAGGCAGCAGGAGAAAGTATGGTGGCCAGACAGGAAAAAAAAAGGTGGATATTACTAATGATTAGGTCAGATCTTAGTGAGCTCACAATCTCAATTTTACCACTGTTCATTGTTATTTAACAAAATGCTTATGTGTGTTTACTTCATCAGGGTGGAATGAGAAAGATTTGGAAAACCTAAGCCTGATTTCACTACCCAAGAACCTTTCCAATTCCTGTGTGGCTGATGGCAATGAGAAGAGCTGGAGATCCAGGGCAGATGCTTTCCTAGTGTGCAGTATGTGGCAAATTATTAGTTAAGAACTTCTGTTAATCTTACTGAGGAACTACACGTTCATGGAACTGCTATTTATTTGCTTGTTTGTGTTCATTTGATCTCTTACCTACTCATATCTCAATTTATACAGTGAGGATGGTGAAACACTGAGACAGGTTGTCCAGGGAGGTTGTGGATGCTCGCTCCTTGGAGGTGTTGGATGAGGCCTTAAGTGACCTGTTCTAGTGGGAGGTGTCCCTGCCTATGGCAGGGGGTTGGAACTGGATGAGTTTTGATGTCCCTTCCAGCCTTAACCATTCTATGATTCTATGAATTTTAAGGGAAAAAAAAAAAAAAGGCTCAAAATCAGATTGCATTGTTCAATGAACAAAGAAAATACAAACAAATGGCAAAATCATGTTTGTTTTCATTAGCATCAGAGCTCACTGCAAGTACTCACGATAGTCCTAATAATTCATTAGTGATGCACAGAAAGGGTAGTTCTACAGTTCATGCCATCATTTTCAGTAGGAAATGCTGAAACCTGAAAGATACCAAGAATAAGGAATTGTCTACACAGCATAATGACTGAGTGTACCTCATGATTTACAAAGTTTTATCCATAGTGTTTTGAAGGAGCTTGCTGTTGGAGGAGCTGGCAGACATCTTATTTCACTTACTGATATTACAATTCCCTTTATTGGCCTTTCTTCCTTTAAAATCTCATTAATTCTCCTGAAAACCCTGACTACTGTGAGGTTTGAAAAGCACCAGCAAACACGTTTGTTAGTGGTAGTTCAACTGCCTGTTCCTTTTAAACTTCCATGTTTGCTTTGACATTTTCCAATACAACTTTTGAAGTGTCTGGATATTGGTTTGTGCATTTTTTATTTCACTGGTTTAGGCAAATACTGAAGTTCAAGTCGCTTTGCATGGCTGATTACCGTAAACCCACAGAGTGGGAAAAGCATTTCTAAACCACACTGGGGCTTTCAAAGGCCAAGCTGATCATGACTGCAGTCCCAAACCTCCAAGCAGAAAAAAAAAAGACCACTAGTGAAATCCTGTAAAAGCAATAGTGTGATTATGGGATTGGTAATGAAAAACTGCTTGTAGAGAGACAGGTAATGCCTACAAAGGAGTTTGTGCACAAGCATGATAGCAGGGGACCTGTGCTATGCAGGCCTTGTGTTGCTGGAAGGACTGGGCTACCCTGACTTACAGAAGTTCAGTTTTTTACCTGGCTTCAAAATTAAGTGTGGATGCAGGCATGGCCTATAAAATTTTGTAGTATAAACAAAAAGAAATTTCAATTCTGTGTCTGCAAGATCATGTGTCTGTAAAACACTGGTGTTCACCTGTCTCAAAGATTATCACACTGAAAGCTATAGCTTGTTTGGAGAGCACTGTGATGGGGCCAGATAAGTATCAGCTATAAACAGAGACTTACTTTCAAAAACCATTTTTCTACTGAGAATAAATGGCTACTCAGTTTAGGGTTTCCAGCAGCTCCAAACTGCTGGCATAGCTTCAGTTAGAGCAAGTGAGACTATTTTCTAGTATCAGGCAAAGCAGCCATCATATTTTTCTGTAAAGAAAAAAGCAATGGGCAGGCGACTACTATTACTGCATTATTATTATTATTATTATTATTATTATTATTATTATTATTATTATTATTATTATTATTATTATTATTATTATTATTGTTATTATTATTATTATTATTATTAAAAAGGAGCAGGTTACAAACATTGAGATGCTTCCCATTTATAAGGGTGCCAGCACAAAGCCTTGCTAAAAAAAAAAGATCTGGCTCACCAAAGAAGTAAAATCACTATAAATGTGGTCAAATTTTGGAGTCTGTTAATCAAACAGTACATTAGAGCCTCAAAGTTCAGGAAAACCACTAAATCACCTTCCTATTTGTAGTTTCTTGGCTGCTTTAAATCCATGCATGCCCTGCTTACATGAATTAGAGTTGATAGGAATGACTGACCCAATTTATGAAGGGTATGCAGCACATAACATAGAGAATATAGAGTACTGCAACCATTCCTTCTGTTTCAATGTGCCTTTATTCCTACCAGACCTGTGGACTGTTGAAACAGGAGCCTTTACATCAAGGTGTAAAGCTGGCTGAAAATGTCTAAATACTGCTGTGAAAAAGCCATTTCTTGGTTTTTCCCCTAAATGGGAGAATTGTCCCAGCTGAGATCTCCCTCTGTGGGCACCTGCTGTACCCCATTCAGTCAGCATACAGAAGCCTTGTCTGGTGATATTATTTTAGCTGTGAAATGGCATGCTTAACTATAAATAATGACAATAGCATGTCTGGATGTCATTGTAGCTATTGACCTGCCAAGAGCAGGATTTCCTAATGTTATATTAAAACCAAAACCATCATCGGGAATTAAGCTGCAGTTTCATTATACTTGAACTTTCCTTAATGTTCCAACTCAGCAGGGAGCTCTTTTGACAAACAATAAATTAATCAACCTGTTACAAAAATAATACTCTGAGATTCCTGCAGAAAGCAGAAAGCTTTCCTTACAGAATATTTTGCTTCTGACTCATAATACCTTTTTTTTCCCCCCAAATAAATACCTGAAATTCAACACCTCTCATTATACACCTGAGAAGTAACTCCTAAAGAAGGTTGCCCCATTATTTACAAATTAAATATGCATTAATTGAAAGCAGTGTCTGAGACCAGAAATAGCTTATGTAGTGACAATTTACAAGAGGTTATCTCAACACCTATTTTTCTGTTAGTAATAATAATAATAATAATAAGTCTTCTGTTACCATAGAAACTGTCATACATCTCCCTACACTTCTCAAAGAGGCACACCAATATTCTCTTCTGTGTGTGTATGTCCCCCACCTAGTGCTTGAAGGTAATCCAGGATCCTGTTAACAAGTAGGGAACGAAATAAAGCAGCATTAAGTGACAGTTTATTGTCATCAACCCTGCAAATCTGTGGCCAAACTAACAGGCAAACCTCACTAGCAAAGTTGTTCTGAAGTCCAAACAAAGATTTCCGCCCTGTCAGCTACTTTGTGATTCTCAAATCTCTCTGCAGCCATGAAGCTGCTTTAGGTTGGGACCATTTTATTCTTGCACTGAATGTTTCAATGAGATAACTGAAAATACATTAAGGTTTTTTACTTTTTTTTTTTTTTCTTTTCCCCCACAGAAATTCTGTTTTGGAAGAAATTTGTAGTTGCTATTAACAGGTGAGATCAATAATTCACATCACTGCTTTTTAAATACTATGCTCAAATGTCACAGGAGTCAATTTTTTCTTTATTTCTTTTCTGATATTGTTTCCACCTTCATTACAGCAAAGCTCTCCTGTCACAACCACTCCACGCAGTGGAAGGAAATTATTTTAGAGGACACAAGTGAGAAGCTTCAATCAAATCCCTGTTATATTTTTATTAATTCTTTAGTTTCTCTCTTGTCACTTGGATACCATCCTGAAGGAAGGGAGAATGCTCAGATTGTTGCTATGTGGAGTATAGCGGGAGACATTCACAGCAGAACCATCAAATAAACAGTTACAGCTTTGAACATAAGTTGGGGGTGGGGTGGGGTGGGGGGATTTTCCCTCTTATTTTTTGAACCACATATAACCTCTGTCTTTTCTGGTTATCCAGGACCTATTTTTAATGATCCTTGGATTGTGCCCTACAAAGTGCCGGATTGCTTACATCCATTTAAACATCTTTTGAAGTGAGAAAATGTAGGGAAGTTCTATTTTTAAGGGTTTGCACCTTCCTGTATTGGATCACTGAGGCACAATTGCAGCTGGAGTTGTATAGTCTGGGCTCAGTAAACCTTAAGGTTTCTACCAATCTCTAACTTTCAAGGCTAACTGAAAAATTGCATTGCAGCATGAAAACTACTCAGCAACAAATCTTTCCGTGAATTACAAATGGATCTTTATTTATTAATGTGCTTAAGCATGTGAAAGCCATAGTTTTCTCTTCTGTATTATTGTACAAAATGATTGCACATTTTGGTTTGCTAAGAAATGAAGTTTTGACCACCTATAAGCTGGACTGCCAGAGGAAGAAAACTTAGGATGTTTCTGTTACAAAGTGTTGAAGATGGAGTTTTGAAGAGACTGTTGGAGACCTTTTTCATCTTTACTCACAATGACAGAAGGAAAAAGATTGCTCTCAAACCCTGCCTGGCCTTGGTCTGTCTGTACAAAAGGCCTTCAGGGATATACAAGTAGGTAAATAACACAGAACTTTTGTAACTAGGAAAATGGATTTCTACGAAGTTACCAAGGAAATTCAGCTGAGTTCTGTAGCCCCAGTATTTTTGTTTTTCTTGCTAGGTCTTGTGCTTCTGAAGAATCACGGGAAGGAGAAGAGGATGTGAAATGGGTGAGACCACAGCTGCAAGAGACTTACTAGTCTTCAAATGAGGGCTCTAGAAGACTTTTTGCTCAGGCAAAGGCAAACCTGAGGTAAGCCCCCAGCCAACACAAGGTCTTGGCTATTAGCACTGCAAGTGTTGCAGCACCTCACAGAGAGTGCTTCCTTAGGAAATTCCTAGGGTTCACAGCAGCGAGCCAGCTCCAGCCGGGAAGTAGAAAGCCTTTGACATTTTTGATTCCTTTTCGAATGGCTAGCTGAGTGAAAGTGGAGTGAATCTGTAGGCATTGGGATGTTGCTGCGTATGTAGCATTTTCAGAAAAGCATGAATCCGATTTTTTTTTTTCTTTTTCTCTTCCCAAATCCTCATACAAATACAGCAGGAGGCACAGCCTTGAGGCCGAGCAGCAGAGAAGGGCTCAGGGATGGCAGCAGTTGTGCCAAGCGGCCAGCAGGGGCTGGCCAAGTTCCCTGGGCACCCTGCACACAGGCACTGCCTGAGGCCCAGAAGCCCGAAGGCTTCTCCTGCAGGGTGCTGGGCAGAGGGGCGCTGAGCAGGGCGCTGGGCATGGGCGGCGCTGGGCATGAGCGGCTGTCACCCTGGTGCCACGCCGCCCTCACTCTGATGTCACAGGGGAGCGCCTGGCAACGGCTGGGATACGCCCCGGGATGCTATAAAAGGCAGCGTCCTCCCAGATCTGCTGCCAGAGCCAGCCAGGGACAGCAGCGGCGGCAGCTGTAAGGAAGTGGAGGCAGAGATGTTGCCAGGGATCCCCGTGCTTTGGAGCACCCACTGGTACCAAGCATTTTTGACCTCGGGGTCTATCAGACCCCTCTGGCAATTCCTGAGATAGGGACTGCAGGTTGAGAGAGGGCAGGGTTCGGGCATCTCCTGGGTGGCATGAGAAGGCTGTGGGAGGAGGCAGCAGGGATTGCTCACATGCTCAGGGAGTAGCCGACCGCCGGCACCGGGGTCAGGAAGGAATTTTTTCCCCCGGGGCAGATTGGCACTGGTCCCCGGGGGTTTTTTGCCTTCCTCTGAGCACTGAGCATGACCACTTAGCAGGGCTCCTCCGCTCCCTTTCGGCTGGGCTACTGCCCGCTGTCATGCCCCGGGAAGATGCCTCTGGTGCCCTAAGCTAGGGCAGGAAGGCTTTTTTTTCCCTCACAAGGGACTAGGAATTGTCCTCGAGGGTTTTTTGCCTTCCTCTGCAGCACGGAGCACAGCCCCTGGCCCAGGCCTGCTTTGGGCCACTCCGGCCAGGCAGCTGCTGCTTGTACTGCACAAAGGCAGCCCTGGGGCTGCATAGACAGGGACAGAAAGCTCTCCAAACTGCCAGGCTGAGGAAGCTTTCTTGGCTTCCCAGCATTGCTTCTCCTCCGCAACACTGAGCTCAAGCACCTTCCGTGGCAGGGCTTTTCCAGGCCACTCTAGCTAGCCAGAGTCCTGTTGCTTGTCCTCCCCAAAGGTGGCCTTCGGGCCGCCCATCCAGAGGGAGCAGCCTCTAGACTGGCATGGTAGGGAGGGAACTCTTGTGCTCCACAGGTGGCCTTTGGGCCACTCTCTACACAGGTGGCCTTAGGGCCGCCCATCCAGAGGGAGCAGCCTCTAGACTGGCATGGCAGGGAGGGAACTCTTGTGCTCCACAGGTGGCCTTTGGGCCGCTCTCCACACAGGTGGCCTTAGGGCCACCCATCCAGAGGGAGCAGCCTCTAGACTGGCATGGCAGGGAGGGAACTCTTGTGCTCCACAAAGTGGCCTTCGGGCCGCCCATGCAGGGGGAGGCAAAGCTTTCTAAACTGTCAGCCTAGGGAGCCTCTTACTCATGCTCCCCACAGGTGGCTTTTGGGCCACCTCTGTGCAGCACGAGTGACAGGTTGTGTGTTCTGGGACTCTTCAGAGCTTGCTCCCCCTGGATGGGGCCAGGAGAAGGAAGCTTTCTAAACTGCCAGGTTGGTGAAGCTTTCTTGGCTTCCCCAAGAGCTCATTGTTTGCTCTGTAGCATTGAGCACAGCCTCCTGTTAGGGCTTCACCAGGCTCTTTTGGCTCAGTTCTTGCTGCTGCTCTGGCACCTCCAAGGCATCACTCATGCTCTGGCTCTCTTGGGCACTCTTGCCCAGTGCAAGCTTGCAGCAGGAGCAAGCTCTGCTCCTGCCTTGCCTGGGTACTCTGTTAGTGTTAGACTATTGGCCCAGAAACGAGTTTAAAAAAAATAACACAAAATAACATAGGATAACAGAAGCCAACATGAAATAAAATCTGGTTTCCACCTGTATGCCTTGTGTTTTGTGTCCTTTAAAGTGTTTTTTGAGCTGGAAAGTAACAGGCAAATAACAGGCTCATGGTTCCTTGACTCATGGTGAGCACAGGGAGCAGAAGAGCACAGTTCTGCTGTGTGATGTCACAAGCTCTGACACAGGGCTGAGGGCTCCATCCAGGAGAGCAGCTCCCTGCAGTGCAGGTCCCAGCCCCATCCAGCAGACAGGGACAGGCACACCTACAGTACAGCTCGGGCAAGGACTGGAGGCCCCAGCTGAACCGAGACACATCCCCATGGTCCTTGGCTTGAGATGGCAGCATGGCAGTGCCAGGGGAGGCTGGTCCCAGCTGTTGACACCTATTAGCACCCCAGCACACAGACAGCAATAGACTTGCACAGCTCATGTGCACTCCCTTTAGATGCTCATGGTTGGCCACTTTGAAGACAGGGTATGGGGCCAGAAGGGCCTTCTCTGTGAGGGACTACTGCCACTCTCAGGCTCCTGTGGTTTAGCCTGTTTGCCCAAGGGAAACAGCTCAGGCATTTCTAAAAATGAATACAAGGAGCAAAAAATGTATCCACAGGTATTGCTCCTCTCAGGAAGACTTGTAACCATTTGGCTGAAAAGCACATCCTACAGGTTTAAAAGATAATATAAAATAACAGAAGCCAACATAAAAACAAAATACACGCTTCACATCTGAAATTTTAGACTCCAAAACCCTCCTAAACTCAAAGCTACACCCAGTGGAAACACTCAGGTTCCACCTTATTTCATGCTTCAACCATGCAAAACCAATAAGTTTGTTCTAGCGTTTCAGCACAAACCCATAAATCACCTTAAGAGCAGTTGAAGGGCTGCAGGATTAGTGACCCTACTCTAAGTTTCAAATTCATGGCAAAATGGCAAACCAGATAGCTTTCATCTTAGACATTTCGTGCAGATCTCCTTAGACATTATTTGTGCTCTTAGACTGTCTCCCTACATCTTCCAATAGTTAAGAGGAAAAGGATTGCGAAAACAAATGCCACAAATTAAAACTAGATATGAAGTGTATGAAAGCGTCTGTGATCTATCAGAGGGTGATTAACTTCAAATTGCTCTCCTATGCTTGTACTGTAATTTGTGACATCTCAGTATGAGAAACAGGTGAATAATAATTTTATTTTTTTTAAAATGGCATTTTCTCTTTCAGAAAGTGTCTTGAATAATTTAATATAGGAGAAAGAAAATTTCTGGAAACATCCTGTCTTTTCCACCAGCAATATCACAGGGCAGTCAGGACAAAGAATAGCTTCAGTTTGAATGTAGGAGAACAAACTTGTAGTTTGTGCACCTGAAGATCTATTTCAGAATAATGTAATATTATGTTACTATTATAATATTATTATATTTCAGAATATTTGTCTCTGGAGATCGATTGTATTTTTAGTATGTTAAAATACATCACTCTGGATATATGTGCAATTCAAATACGACTCGTGTTTGTTTCAACACGTGTGTGCCATCTTCATGTAATATGACCATCAGCAGGCAGGCAAAAAAATCAGAGAATCACAGAATTAACCAGGCTGGAAAAGACCTTTGAGATCATTAAGTCCAACCCAGCACCTAACACCTTCTAATTACATAAACCATGGCACTAAGTGCCTCATCCAGTCTCCTCTTAAACACCTCCAGGGATGGTGACTCCACCACCTCCTCGGACAGCCCATGCCAATGCCAATCACTCTTTCTGCGTAGAACTTCTTCCCAATGTCCAGCCTAAACCTGCCCTGGTGTAGCTTGAGGATCTGTCCTCTTGTTCTGTCACTGATTGCCTGGGAGAAGAGACCAACCCCCACCTGGCTACAGCCTCCTTTCAGGCAGTTGTAGAGAGCAATGAGGTCCCCCCTGAGCCACCTCTTCTCCAGGCTGCACATCCCAGCTCCCTCTGCCTCTCCTCACAGGGCTGTGCTCCAGCCCCGTCACCAGTCTTGTAGCGCTTCTTTGGACACAATCAAGAACCTGAACATGTATTGTTTGAACACTGTGTAGACACCTTTAAAGAAAAGGAGTATAAAAGTCTCCAAAAGATTCAGCTCTACCTCACAAGGAACAAACTAGAGCTGTTAAATGAATGTGTTCACAGTGAAAACACACAGTGTGGATGCCCAGCTGTAAAGACAGAAAGCCTGATTTATTCCTTTTAAACAGAGGTATGAAAGAAATCCACGCTGCTGTCCATGTGTGGATAGCAGCCATTCACATATCCTAGGTATCTTGTACTTTGGCTGATGGAGATAATACATTTTCAGCAGATTGTAACACCAGGTTGTTGCCATACAGTCAAGCTTCCAAATCTGTATGCAAGTTTTTCTAACTGCAGGCAGTAGACCCCAGTTTTGCAGTGTCCTGGTCAAGCCAGATAGAAAGAGATTCTTGCATTCAAGTAGTATTTGCCTTAACTAGGAAAAATTACTGTTTGCTTTATTTATTTATTTTTTTTTTGCAATGTTTTCTTAATCAAAATCTAATTGTAGGATGGCAGTTTGGAAATGTGTTAGTAAATATTCTTGACAACAAACTTTTTAACATAGTCAAGAGAAGCCTTTAGTGCAGCCAAGATATCTGCAGATTCACTCAATGTGCTCAGATGTTAAGTCATCTTCTGTTCCTTTAAAACCAAAGAAACCACTCAGTGATAAAGCTAAGCAAACAAAACTGCAAGAGTCTTTCATGGGGTGCATTTGCCTAAATAATTTACTTTTCTTGGTAAGGTTTACAGGTGGAAAACTCTCACATAAGATTTTGTCATTGTGATGTATTTCATACATTTAATTAAGATGATGAAAAGTTGGAGAAAAAAAAAGTAAGATTAAAAAAAAAAAAGTATTAGCAATTCCTGTTAAACTATAGGTAATAAAAATAAGTAAACTGGTATACTTTGGATGAAATATACCTGCCTTTTCTGTTCTACTGATACATAGGTTGCTGATCTGTAGATATAAATTATTTGCAATCAGCCACATAATAGGAGTACATGAATCATAGAATGGTGAGATTGGAAGAGACCTCCAAGATAATCTAGTTCCAACCCCCTGTCATAGGCAGGGACACCTCCCAGTAGCACAGCTCACTCAAGGCTTCATCCAACCTGGCCTTGAATCATGTTCTCTAACCAGTATTAAACACTATGACCTTGATTTTGTATCTGCAGATGTGCTTAATCTTGGGAACAGTCCCGTAGAAATGGAGGGAAACATGAGAAAAGATAGGCAAGTCCATACAATGCCAATGTAAATTAAATTAACTTTTGCAGACTTGTGAGAAACTCTGATTTTCATAGCAATTAAGCATTATCAACACTGTGTCTATGTGTTTAGATATGCATTTAAAAGACTTTGGGGTAGCAGAATATTACATGTCTGCAATCTATGTTCACTGATGTCTTAGATGGGAATTAAAAAAAACCAAAAACAAAACAAGCCACTGCCTCTCCTTAAAACTTGCATTCCTTAACCCTTTCTGGTTTCAGGCTGCAGGCACCTGAAAATCATCCCTGTGCTCTTTAAATTAAGAGAGAATTTTAAAAATCCAGCTTATCTACTTGATCCTAAACGTACCATGTGGAAGGACACTGCACCTTGTCCAAATTCAATTGTGTAACCTAAACTTTGCAGCAAAGGAGTTTTTAAGAGGTTTACACTGACGGTGCTTGCAGGACATGAAACCAGCGTGTGTGTGTTATTGTGCAGGAGGTTATCTGAGCAGTGGAGAGCTGAGGATGTGTGCATAAAGCTACTAAATTTCTCAGGAAACCTATCCACAGTAAAGGGAACAAACAGCGCAGTGTGATGAGTCATTAACAAATGTTTTAGCAGAGGTGAATCTGCATTATGCCAGCACTTTGTTAGCAAGAGTGGCGCATCTTCATTTTGTGCTTATTCTGCAATGTTAGTGGAAAAATATTTCCACTTCAGGGGCAGTGAGCATATGTAATGCAAACATTTTGACAGTGAATGTAAACAGCTTTCCTGCATTTTAAACCATTAAATCAAGGACAGGAATTTCCATGGTTTTGCAGATTGCAATCTCCGCTGTCTATAGAGGAGATGGTGTTGCATCTGTTTTGTGTTTATAATTGCATGCTTTGTTGTGCCACTCTTGACTGAATTTTGATAAACATGGAGCTTTTTAATTGTCATGGACACTAGGGTCTCACATATAGCTGTGGTGCAGAGACTTAATCATACAATCATAGAATAGTAAGGTTGGAAGGGACCTTGAGGATCATCCAGTTCCAACCCCCTGCCATAGGCAGGGACACCTCCCACTAGTACAAGTCACTCAAGGCCTCCTCCAACCTGGCCTTGAACACCTCCAGGGAGGGAGCAGCCACAACCACCCTGGGCAACCTGTGCCAGTGTCTCACCACCCTCACTGGAAACAACTTCCTCCTAACATTTAGTCTAAATCCTCCCTCCGCCAGTTTAAACCCATTGCCATTAATAATACATCCTAAGAAAACAGAAGTTTTAAAAATAAAAAAATAGTAATTAGGATGACTCAAATATTGCTCTTGCTTGCTCATCTGATAGGAAAATACAGCACCCTGCCTCCCATTTGATTTGTGACTTCTTGCCTTTCAATATCAGTGGATTGGCTTAGGCTGTATATTTTTGGCTTGGTTCGTGCATAGGAGCCTCGGGGGAGTCCTCTCTGTCAGGCTGCTCTATCAAGGTGCCTGTTGTTATTTGTGTCGTTGGATAGTATATAGCCTCTGTCCAAGAACACTTTCCCTGGCTTTCTTCTCCATCCCTCCACCCTGTCCCAAAACATTTCAGGGCAAATGAAAGCCTTCTTGAGCAGGAACGGAGAGCGCATGTCAGGATGGGCCCCGTAAGCCAGGGAATGGTGCCCCAGGGAAAGAAATAGAGGCAGACTTGTGGGGCAGACGCCTTTCTGTGGGGGAGGAAAAGTTAGAAAGTGAGTTACCAACAAGGAAGCAAATGATTTGTGAAAGGGGTAATATGACTCTCTCAGCTTAAAGGAAAAGTTTTCTTTTCTAATAAATTATTTCTCCCCCTGGTTAGTAAATCATTTCCCCTTCCTAATACACTTAATTTGCTATTCCTTTTAATTATTGCTTGTCCAGGTGGATCTTAAAGGCTGCAACTTAAAAGGAATCTAACTTAAACCTGGCAAAAAGCCACCTCCTGCCACATCATTAACTGAAAGACAATCATACACTGACTTGCCTTATACTAATAGGGACAGAGTTCAAAATGCTGCAGTAAGCGCTTTTATAAAGGCAAGCTCTTGCATCAATAAGAAAGACTATGGCAGGGTTGTATCAGGGCCATCAGACCATTCTTGAATGAAATGATGGTGTATTAATATGAGAGTTTGTGTCCCTTGCATAATGCAGTTTCACAGAGATGCAGGGGATGATGGTATTTTCCTAAGAGAAAAATTGCCTTTGCATTGTCCTCACCTGCATGTAACTCTAACCTGTTATACAACATAGTAGAGTTTACCCCTCATTTCCCATGGGAAAGACCAAATTGGGAGTACAGATTTATGGACAGAAAGAAAGATTTTTTTTTTTTTTTTTTCATCCTGTACCTGAAAGTGCTGAGCTGTGTTTACCTTAATGCCCTGCCTCTGTCTTGGTATGTGGCTGGCTGATTGTGCATTGAGTGTTGTTTCTGATTCAGCCACGTAGCACTGTATCCCATCTACCGAATACACAGACTCACAGCTGGCTCATCCTGATATTTTAAAGACCTTGCCAGCAGCGTATGATGTATTCTTTGGATGTTTATATCTTGGAGGAAGACAAAAAGAACAACCAGAGGAAACAACTCTTACCTGGTTTTGAGATGTGGTTTGGAACCTGAGATACCCCAGAATCCCAGGTTTGCCTGATCCCTCTGTACACTAAGACTTCCACAAAAAAACAACCGTCTCTCTCTGCCACTGAACACCTAATACATCTAGAGTTTTTTATAATGTGCTCCTCCTCAAAGCATTAATCTTCATAGCAGGACAGCTGCCCTCTTCCTCTTCTGTCCTGAAATGTGTTTGGGGACTCGGATTTGACAGACCTGGCATGCTGACTCCCAGAGACACGTAAAGAAGCAGCAGTGGAGCAACAGCAGCTTCCAACTCGGGAGACGGTTCAAGTGCTCTGGGGCACAGATCACAGAATGACTTCGCATTTTAAAGGGCCAATTATCAATTGTCAGAAGAGGAATGTGAAGGAAAAGACGTCTTGCAAGATGCAGTCAGAGCCATTATGCTTAGTCCAGTGCCTTGGAAGCCTGCATTACAAAACAACAACTTTTGAAACAGAGAAAGTAGCTGCTCAGTGTTTTGAAACATTGATCCACCACTGAAGAAAAGAGTGAGCATCTCAGTGGTGGGCTACCTTTGTGCCTCATTTTGTAGAGTAAGGTTGCTTCTAGGTGACATGGGTGAGAGTTAAATTCCTATTTATGCCTGATCAGTTCTGGATTAGTCTTTTAAGTGATGTAAAGCTGGTCTGTATCTCTTCTGCTATGTCCAAGGAATTCTAAATTTTTACATTATTCCAGCCATGGAAGAATATCACTAATAATTCTAGATGCAAAAGGATAGGTGTTTGAGCACATGCTCAAGTCAGATAGAGAAACATGAGAAGTATTTATTTTATTCATGTTTATTAAGATCCTCTAATGCTCTTGAATTTAGAAGCTCAGCCTGTGGGTCAGTTACTACTTTTCTGAAACAGCCAGTTAACCAGGCTCATGTAGTCACTAGATTTAGTAATATTAATCCTACCTTCTACCCATTTTGTTTGTCCCAGCTTTCAAATTCCTCGTGTGAATGAGTTTTAAAATTCACTTGATGAAAAATTTGTCTCTGGTGCTAAGCAAAGCTGTCTGAAAAATCAGTAAGAAGTAGTGCATTTATGCAAAGTTTTCATGAAAATGGAAGTGAAAATGAATTCCTAAACAATACATCTACTTCATGGTCTAAACTGTGGTTATAAGATTATTTCTAGGTAACCTTCATGTTCCAGCTATTAACGACTTCAAAAGTTGCTTTGGAGGGACCACTGCAACCAGTGTAAGCTGCAGGTATTGCCAGTCAGCCTAGTGCCAGGTCAGATATAGAGTGTGGAACACAACACAGATGGCAGAGAACTGATCAGCCTTGTGCCATGTAAGATCTGGAGCCCAGAACACAGGACAGATGGCAGAGGGCCTACCATCCCTCACAAAAGCACAGAATTTGAGCAAATCATTGCTTTTTCTGCAGCTGGACTTCTAGGAAACATAAGGAAAGTAAAAAAAAACATAATAGCAAATTATAAATACATCATTTTAAAAAAATGAAATCTGTCCTCAACAGGTTATTTACATTGGATTTAGCTAGGCTTGTGGTGTACAGTTAGATCAGTGCATGCTTCTGCCTGTTACTGTTCATTGACCCCCAAAATTATATAGAACTACCTAAGAGGATTGTGTTCACTGATCAAGAACTCATTACCAGATTCCATAAACAGGGCAGGATGCTGTCTGTCTGTGGAATCTTGTGTGGAATGAGATATTTCATTTTCATGTGGGGATATGATTTGTACTATAAGGGTGTTTTTCCCACAAGGGTTTTTTCCCACCTGTGGCTCTTGCCCAGTACTTCATCACGCTGCAAGCCTCTTAAAGCATCTTCTGTAGTGTTCTAGTTGCATTCATCCTCCTACTTCAGAGATGCCATTAACACCACTGGCTTCTCCTGTCAAACTCCTGTCAGGACGCTTCCAGCATTTGCTTACTGCAATGCCTCTAGTACAAAAACATCCATCCCACTTTCCTCAATACAGAAATGTTACACCATTATCCACAAGGCCACAGAATAAAAGGGGGAAAAGAAAGCAATTACATGGGTCAGGGTTAGGAGTATGGCGTATTTGCCTTCTCCATTGCTCCCTCATTGGCTGATTGAACTTCTATCTGGCAGCACTGATAGAGCAAGACAGAAAGCATCTGGTATTGCAGGCTTGGCTATCTTGAAAGCAGAAACCCTGGAAGCCCCTGTGGCTTCTTTTCAATACCATGGCAAATTATCTAGAGGCCTGGACACCCTTTGGATGAAACCTACAAGGCCAGTGTGGCTCACATCATCCGGATGAGGCATTAACTACCAGGGAGAGCTTTTCGTTGGTGCATGACCAGATTGTGGAGCTGCATTGAAGGCAGAGCTTAGGGGACAAGGTCTTGCTCTCAGGGTCAGGCTGAGGTGTGCTCCATCAAATAAATCCCTGAAAGAACCAGACTGGTTTTGTTCTCCTCTTCACATGGCATGGGAAAACAGACCACAGACCAAAGGACCTTAGTAGTCCCGTGATCATCTGGAAGCCATGGGGACCCTACTGAGCAGGGAAAGCTCTGTCTCCTGGTCTACCTTAGTGGTCTCAAACAAAATACCAGTTAGGGGCCACATGTCAGCTGCCTCAGGAAAAAAAACCCTGCAGTCATAACCCAAAGCAGAAGTAAGAGCATTTGGCTTGAACCAACCCTGTCAAGGCCACTAAAGAAGTCCTCATCTCTTTTACCTCCTCCCTTCCTGAAGCTTGGGCAGAGATGAGTCTGTGTGGATCTGAGGGGTGGTAGGAAGATCTGAGTAACCCCCAACACACTTGTGGCTAGGTTTAATGGAAAGAGGCTGGGGAATCAGGCAGCTTGGGCAGCAGACCTGCCAAGCAGCATCCCCCTGTGATCCCTCTTTCTTCCTGTGGGTGCCTGTCTCCTCAACCTCACCCTCTTGCCCTGCTTCAGAGAAAAGAAAATCCAGCAGCAGCACAGCCTGGGTAAGACAACACGAAACAGTCAACCACCAAAATCAGTTTACTTAATCCAAAGCACAGCTAGTCACTGCCTTGATTGTGGGGGAGCTGCCACAGATGGCTTTCTAAGGCAAAAAAAAAAAAAAAAAAATTAAATCTCAAATGTCATCCCTTTCTGAGGTCTGCCAAAATCCAGCTCTGGGCTGCTAATTCTGTCATTGCTTCATACCTTTAAGCTACACCTAAGGAAAAAGGAAAAGCGAAAATACAAGCTGCCCTCGGACTTTCCTGCTCTTCAGCTGTTTAACGATTTTAAAGCTCACAGTTTCCTTGAGGGGTAAAACAGTTAATGTGTCAGAAAATACCAGGGCTCCTGTCTTGGAGCAGGGCTTACTGAATTCACTCACTAGCTGTTTCAGGGTTTGTTCACCAATTAAACATCTCCTAATGAGAAATACACCATTCATGAATGGGCAAACGTCCATTTAGGATACGGTCTCCTCCTTCATCCTAAAAAAGCAGCATCACAGGAACGGCTGCCGTTAATGGTGATGGTTGTTAGCTGCAATAAAAACTCTCTTTTTGCAGTGTTTAAAAAGAATTGATGTTTGCATAACAAATTAAAGAAATTCGGACTGGGAATGCACACATCTGCAGGATGTCCTCGAGGCACTAACCTTACCCAAGAACACGGAGTCCTTGTTATGATATGCAAACTAATGAATCAGCCCAAGGAAGCATTTATATTTTGACAGTGTTTTAACTTTCTCTGCCTCAAATTAGCTGTGACTGTGGTTGTGACTCTGTAAGATTCTGTGAACTTCCCAGCTAAAATTAGTCTTTCCACTGCTGGATGTTATCACAGAGAAAGTAATTTGCTGGGAAAAGAATAATTGATCTCAAACTACTCCTTGCACATTCTGATATTTGGAGAAAACAAGTTGCAGATGATAGCTGCCTTTTGCATTCCTGCCTGTGTTATGTTAAACCTGTACTGGTTTAAAAATAAAATTAAGCTAGGGTCAGGTAACAGCATCGACTGTGTGTGGATAGGCTGCACTCTCACACAAAGTGAATTTTCATATGTTATACCATAAACACTTAGAAGAGCTTCATACCTAAAACTGAAAATGTGCATCTTATTACCTTTTAGTAAAATAATGCATTGCTGTTTGACTTTGCTCTGTCAGACTGAGCCTGTAAGTGTCCTGAAAGCCAATTTCTTGACCATTTTGACTAACATTTATGAATCTCTCTATTAGGCTTTTTATGCAGTGCTTCCTTAACCACTAGAGCATCTCTAAATTTCCAGACTTCAAGGTCATTCTGTACTCTGACTAGATTTCTGCTACAGAATTAGTTTGGAAAGCATTTAATAAGCTATAAAATGGCTGTTTTCCATGATTCAGCCTTGACGTTGATTTGTCAAACCCAAAGCTCTACTCCTGATCAGGTTGGAGGAGGATGTTGTTTTGTGGCATTTTCAGTTAGCATCACATGGAAGTCCAGACTTGAGCTCGTGCTGCAGCTGTGCTGTCTCCAACATGCAGAAGTACTTGAAGCATGCTTTGTGAAAACATATCTTCAGCACACTCCCATACATAATTTTATTCCAGCTGCCTGACCTACAAGTTTGTTGCTGTGCAGTGTGTTTTTGGTATCTCTACTCCCCAGCACAGTGACCCTGAGAGCTGGATGTTGTGCTGCAGGGAAGCAGCCCTCTCCAGACAGTAGGTGTTTGCTTGCATCATAGCATGAGCACGAGGGGCTGGTATCTCTGCTGTGGGAAAAGGAACATGCCCTGGGCCCTCTGCATGTGTAATGCTGATGCAAAACACTCATCTAACCGTCCTGAAGATGTTATTTAAAAGAACAGTTCTTATTCTCATTCAAAGATTACACAAACACTGCTGACAAGGTCAGTCTCTGGAAGGATTAGCTGGCATGTAAAGGCCAATCGCATAAATAAAGCTTCTCATGAGTACTGTTAACTTGTCTGATAGTACATATATTTATTTAGTAGCTTTCTTCATCTCCTGATTTTATGAATCAGTCTTTTGTTTATGCTGGCTCCTACTACTCTTTCTCTGCCCTTCTCTTTTCCTCTGTAGTGTGCTGACAAGTGGTGCTAAGGGCTATTTCTTTCTCCTTGTTCAGATGTGCTTCTCTTACTCGTTGCTTGAGCTTATTGTGAGTAAAAAAAAAAAAAAAAAAGAAAGGGAAAAAATAAAAAGAGGTGGCCTTTTTGAAGTTTGCATATCCAATAACTGAGGTGTGGCACATTTGCAAAACGCTGCCTAGAGATCAGATGATGATCACCTTCACACATACACATGCACTCAGATGCAGACACACCATTGCAGCCTTAAGAAGATGCCTTTACCTACAAAATTACTTTTCTGTAACATAGGATGGAGTTACTGCCAGGAACTCAAACACATTCGTTGAGGTTATGACCATAATGTAAAGTTACTCACTGGTCATTTCTTTGTAAAACAGTTCAGCTCGTAAAACCACAGCTTCAGTCTTGCAGTGGAAGCAAACGCTCTCTGAACCTGTTTATACACACACACACATACAGATATATACATTTCTCATCCATGACAAAGTGCTTTTCTCTCTGTTTTTAAACATAATTTTTCTCTAAAGTTGAAAACTTTGAAAACAAAGCAGCCAGAGAATTCTGTTGTTCCAGGAACAAAGAGCCCTCCACTTTGTGCACTACTTAAAACTACTTTCGTAACATTGCAACTCTTTGTGCAAGTGCCAACACTGTCTTTACTCACCCATTTTTCACTTTGTCCAAGTTACTGCTGCACTTAGGGGATTCTTCACCTGCTGCTGTTTGGGAAGCATCATTATTCCCAGTTTTCCAGTGCAATCGCTACTGGCATTGTTTCTGCTCCACAGCCCTAGCTCTGATTTTGCTCCTTCAATACCACACTTCCCCATGTTGCTTTGATTTGCAGTGTTCTGTGACAGCCTTCACAGTCCTGAAGTGTCTTCCCTCCTTACATGATTTTTGCTTCTTTTCCTTCATTTGTTTCTGAGTAGCAACCAAAATGTGGAGGGTTTGCGACACAGAAGTCTGAGCCTCAGAGAGCCTGGCACGTGGCATTATTCCTATTACCAATTCTTCTTCCATCAGTCTAACTAATTACATTAACCTCTCTCTTTCCAAGCTCTGTTTCACTCTGTAACATACTTTGTGGCTTCTGTGGCTGTATTTGAAAGAGGATATGTCAAAATGAAATTGAACACTGCTCAGATTAGAAAAGATACTATTCCTATTTAAAAATAATATATAATGAAACATATCTTAAAATATATGAAATGCCCATTCTTTCAAATCAGATCAAACCTTAGTGGCGGTTTTCTTGACAAGATTTTGGCACAAGCCTAAGCATTTCTGGAACCCTCAGCACAGGAAGGACATGGAAGTGTTGGAGCGGGTCCAGAGGAGGGCCACAAAGATGATCAGAGGGCTGGAGCAGCTCTGCTATGAGGACAGGCTGAGGGAGTTGGGGCTCTTCAGCCTGGAGAAGAGAAGGCTTCGAGGGGACCTGATAGTAGCCTTCCAGTATCTGAAGGGGGCCTACAGGAAGGCTGGGGAAGGATTATTTACAAGGTCCTGCAATGACAGGACAAGGGGCAATGGGCTTAAACTGGCAGAGGGGAGATTTAGACTGGATGTTAGGAGGAAGTTCTTTACAGTAAGGGTGGTGAGGCACTGGAACAGGTTGCCCAGGGAGGTTGTGGATGCTCCCTCCCTGGATGTGTTCAAGGCCAGATTGGATGAGGCCTTGAGTAACCTGTACTAGTGGGAGGTGTCCCTGCCTATGTTAGGGGGTTGGAACTAGATGATCCTTGAGGTCCCTTCCAACCTTACCATTCTATGATTCTATGATTCTATGATTTCCAAATCCAGAGGCCCATATCCACGAGTCATCAAAAATCTAGAGACTGGTTGAAGGATTTTGAGATTAAAGCTAACCTGAACAAAAGGTAGTTCTATTTTCCCATAATTTGTTTTCTTTGCTTTAAAATTCTGTTTTCAAGACCTTTTTTCTTCACGACCAGGAGGAACAGCAATTACTTACTTTTATTGCCAAATGAGAGTTTGACAGTATCATGAGAATTCAAGAACTGTGGCTTTTATTATTTTATTGTGCTTGTTTGCAATACTTAAGGTTCCTCCAGTAGTTGGTACAAGGGATTTAACTTTTAAAAAATGTAGCATCTGTGTCTGATCACATCTTTGTAGGACTTCTTATGGGTCTGATATTTGAAATAGCTCTGTATTAACTAGAAGTATGAGTCTGCAGAAATAAGGCTCTAGGTTTAATCCTGCTTATACAACACAGGTCTTGTGTTTCACAAAAGCAGCCTCACAGAAATATGAGCTTTGAGGAGACACTCTTAACTCATAAATTAGGTTCATGGCTATAAGATTTCATCTTTATCTTACTAAGTGAGAGTTATTTGGTGTCACAAAGAAGTACTTTCATTAGTGCAGAAGTTGGTTCTGTTCTGTTTCCTGGTGGGATTATATTTTTTTACTCTATTCTCTGGTGTGTGTGGCACACTGTAGTTGTGGTGCACAATTTCAGATGTTTAAGCTGTGCAAATCAGCACAGACTGAAAGCTTGCCTTCCTCAGTACTTGGGACACCTCAGTGTGTACTGTCATCTCAGAGAAAGAAATTGCTGCTCCTCTAAGCTGCTTTGCATTTATTTTGCATTAAGACATTACCTCATTCCTGGTCATGTAAATTTGGATGCTTCCTGAACAGCAGAAGCACTTTAGATGTTTGTATTTCAGAAAGGATATTTCCTGTAAAGATAAAACCTAAAGCAATCTCTTAGGAAATCTCAGAATCCTGCTTCCTTCTTTTTCAGCTGTTCTAGCTCCCCTACCCCACAGCTCTGTCTCCTGCCACCACTCCCGGGAACATAATGCAAAGGTTGCAAAATGCAGGAATTCAACCTGCATCACTGAAGTCAGTATGAATTGGCATCAGTGGCTTTTATGAGTTTTTCTGTTTTACCAGTAATGCTGGCTTAGCCACTCCTGCTTTCCCTTCCACACTGTTTGCCATGTCCTAGCAAAAAAAAAAAAACAAAACCCAAACCAAACCAAACAAAAACCAACCAAGCAAACAAACAAAACCCCACCCACCAAACAAACAAACAAAAACCAAACCAAACCAAAACCAAAACGTGTAGAGGTAGGTAAAAATCTCTATACTTATTTATATTTTACTTACCTATCATTTATTTGTATTGTACTCATCCATATTTATCTGTTTATGTATACATTTATAACTTGAGTCAGCTGGCTGGCTAAGTGAAAGGGCATCAAAGAGACAGTTGGGAGTAGGTTCTCCTTTGCTTGGTACTTCAGTTAGAAGAGTAATGATGCAGTTGTGACTTCGGAGCATGGGCCCATGCACATTTTATTTGATTGGGAAGGAGTCTAAAGATGTTGTCAGTCCCAGTTTCCCCATAAGCTCCTGCTCTTGAATTGCAATTTAGCCCTTTCTGATGTGTGCCAATAAAACTGTGAGACTGAGCTATAAAATGGCTAAGGAAATGAGAGAACCTGAGGTTTTTGAAGGCTAATTTTTAACGATAAGTTCACAGTGCAGCCTCCCAGACGGTTGTATCAGCACAATTCAGGGTGACAGTGAACTGTGGTGTGGAGGAAGAGCTTACAGGAGAGGATCTCCTAAGCCAGCTTTACAGCCAAGAAAAATGTACCCAGAACCACATCCTGTCTCTTGACCCAAGTGAATTTGCAGCAGTTGTCCTGTACCTTTAAAAGCTGAAATTCACAGGTTTTAAAAAGTGTCTGTTTTGCAGTTAATTAAAGTGGGCATATTTAACCGGTTACATAAAATAGCTAACCCATAATTTAAACTTCTGGTTGCATACTAAAGGCACCCCTTTGTAGGATATGCATGGCACACACTTCAGTGGCACCACTGGCTATTGCTATTTTCACAAGCCACAGGGAATTTTAGATGCAGAGATCCCACTGATTTTCACTGGAATGCAGCTTCCCCCCCGCCCTCACTCCCACCCCACCCCGAGCCTTGTAGGCTCTTTCAAAAATTTCTACCCTTAATGATTTTCTTTGGGAAAGTTAAAAAGCCCACATGGCACTAGCAGTTGTGTAAAGATAATGCTTACCGTGTTGGGTGCTTAGTCATAAGGATTTAGCATTAGAAGTCTTCCTGTGTCTCCGTGTGTGTGTGGCTTTACCACACATAAATTATCCAGCTTTCCTTTTCCCTCCTACGTGAAGAAAAGTATACAGACACTCAAAAGACAAGCAAATCATCTGAAATGTGAACCTCTGCCTTTTATTCCCATTTTAAATGTAGGCTGGAAGATAACTCCATGAACCATTCCCAGTAAAAACAGCTGCTTTATGCAACGCAAAAGAAAAGCAGAGTGAAAACTATTGATTTGTAAAAGCAGTGGAGCTGCAACTCTTTAGCATTCAAGCAACTATCTCTAGAAGGGAAGCAGATTATGCAGTATCATATTGCAAAAAGGCCTGTTGCACTTACTCAGAGCTACATATTTACTTTTGTCACTGTAGAGCAGCAATTGCATTATATCCTTCCTGCCAGGACACGAGGAGAAACAGAAGGTTAAGCCTAACTGGGGGAGGGGGAAAGAAGGACGGAGAAGCAGCAGGGGGAAGGCTAAAAAGGGAGAAAAGAACAGCTGAAGAGCAAAGAAAAAGTTTCTTGCCGAGGCAGGAAAAGATCCTAAAGAACTGTGGAGAAACAGACCAGGCACCACACATGTGGGATTACTAATGCAATTGTATTTCATCCCTGATATGACTGAAACCAAGATAGTTTGATTGCAAGAAAATAGATGTGTTTTATTAAGCATACATAAAAGTGGGAGGCACAGAGTCTGGCACCGCCGTAGCCTAAAGGAATTTCCATGATTTGTGCCATGAATGCTGAATGGGAGACTTGTAAAAAGCACCTTTCTTTTAAGGATAGCTTTCTGGGATTTGTAAATATAGCAGAAAAAACCCAGCAACAAACCAAGCCTAAAGTAAAATAGTACAAAGTGATGAAAATACCAAAGGCCCGTTCTCTGGATATAAAAAGCTCCAACCAAACACATTTATTTATGAGGCTCAAGCAGTCCAGAGGTCACTTGGACTGTTGGTCTTGAGGGATGTGTTTCAAGATGGCAGTGAGTAACAGAAATGGCAGAAGGCAAAGAGGTCTGGTTTCATAGCTCAGGGTTTCCTGAAATCAAGGATTCATAAGTGATGGGTGATGGAGGAAAAGGTCTGACAGGAGTGAGTCCCTGACCACCAATAGTCACTTTTACCAAGGCAGACTGTGGCATCTTCCTAGCAATTTCAGTGTCCACAGGACCAGGCAATCTCATCAGGTTTGACAATCAGACCTGGAGTGTTTCACTCATTGTATAGAGATTTGGCTGCTGTCCTAATATCCTCTGGCCATAGCCCTCTTTCTGAGATGCTTTTACAATGCTGTGGCTCAGCTTCTGCCCTTGTTCCAGCAAAAGCAGTCAGCCTGACTAGTGGGAGAGGCTATGGCCCTGCAGCTAGCATAGTCCTGCATATGACAGGGCTCCAGCCAAAGTTACCTGGTCCTGCTTCCATCCTCCTGCATGGCTCAGCTGCCATCAAGTAATCATCAGCAGTCCAGTGCACAATCCTGAAGGACAGGGATGAGCTCCAGCTCCTTGCACAATCCCGTGTGTCATCCTTCTTGCCTCTCCAGTTGTGTGAGCCATGCCAGAGGGCTGGGCAATGTGAAAACTAATTTTTGTTTTCTAGAGAAAGAGCTAGAAGGAGTATTCAACTCATTAACAGAATGTGTTGGCTTGGGTAGAAGTGGCATTTTTCTCCAAGATGTGCTAGCTAACTCATTTTAACTACTATGTTATATATTCTGGTGCAGGCTGAGCAAGTAATGTTTTAGTATGTGTTAGGCAGTGTGCACAAGCCCTAGGAGTCAGCCAGCCAAACCATATTAAAGTACAATTTGTCCTGTCAGTAACAGGAGTCTAAAAACTGTTAGCTAACACTCTTGAGAAAAGAGAAAGAAAATAAAAGTCCTTTTATTGCCATCCCTAGCACTGGAGAAGGTTTGTGGATCTCAACATGGGAAATGGTGAGAAGCAGCCAAATGGGTACATTAAGCTAAAACTGTCTCTAAAATTATTGGTTTATAACCAGCACACGAGCTTTTTGATTCTGGCTTTTCCAAATCAGGATTAGGAATCTCTGCTAAGTAGATGGGAAATACATTTAAAAAAAAAAATTCAGACTCTTGCCAAACTTTGATGGGAAGTGTGAGTCCATAATAATTCAGAGGGTAGTGAGCTGATGAGATGGAGAGAGAGTGCTGCTGAACTGTGAAAACGAGAGGAACTTCACTGAACACAGCCACATTGAGTGGTGAGGAGAAGAGCAGCATCCTGGAGCTGCAGTGGTATTACCAGCTGGATAATCAGATTTTCCTCTGTCTCTGCAAGATAAATACTAACTGGAGAAAGAAGCTCCCTGGCTCTGTTGTGCTCTCATTTACTGTAGGGATAAGATATTTGATGGATGTTGCCGAGGGATGGACAGCTCTATCAGAAGTGTAGTGTAACTGGCTCCAGTCCTCTGAACTCATGTTCTTCCATGGTGAGTTACTGTTTTCCATCATACTGGGATGGGGTCCACTATTCACCAGCATAAGCCTGAGCAATGTATTTATACACCACAATAAGCACTCACAACATTTGAAGCAACTAAAGGATCTTACAGCATAACCCAAGCTTAACATAGAAAAGGATCACAATAAACAATGGGAGGAAAGAGGAAGAATGAAGGGAAGAACCAGAAACTATGGTGAAATTATTCTATACGTGCCAACTTTTACTTCCTTTTATTATAAATACTTTATTTAAACAATGATCAGATACTGAAGACTTGAAGCTTTCCAAATTCTGGCTTTGTCTATAGAGCATTAGCAGACCAAGGAATTATGCTAAGACTGGATATGCAAAGCAAAAGCAATGTTTTCACTGAGAAAGTCCAATATATCCCTCACTTGTAATTGTCACCTGAAATAAAGTCACCTCACTTACCACTCCTAAGCAGCAGACAAGCAGAGATTAAGTTCTTTGGCCTCATTCTTCCTTGTTCTGCGTCTCAGGTGCTTGTTATAAAGTGGGTAAAGCCATTCCATCTGCACCATGTTTGTATAGGCATAAAATTACAGTGAAACATAGTGAGTTCCAGTAAGCAGCTTCCTTAATGCGGCTTAAAGAAAGCAAATCCCTCTTCCTGTCTTTATGTTTGCATCTGTGACTAAAGCACAGCAAATGAGTGGAGAGCCTCAGGCACAAGCAGGCGAGAGAAAAGATACAGGTAAGAGAGAAGAGATCTCCTGTTGCTGGCAGGAGATCCCAAATGGCAAGTTACCTAAAAAGCCAGGGAGAAAGAGAAAAGATGGACGTGATGCAGGGTCCAAATCTACAGCTGAGCACAGGCAAAAAATGGAAAAGGGCATGGAAAAAAATCATGCTAGGGAGACAGCAGTGGAAATTGCTTGTAATGTATAGAGAAAGACCCTGCATGAAGGTTCCCAGACCCAAATCCTTTGCTTTCATGGTCAGCTGCCATGACCAGGCTGACAAAAAGTGGCTCTTTGAGAATGAATGTTGTTATCAAGACCTTACACATAACCCCAGCCTTGTTAAGGAGGTCCTCCACTGTTGCTTCTTACTCCAACCATAACATTTTTCTAAAGGTTTATCTAAAGTGAGAAACTGAGAGGGAAGTGCCAAGCATGCTGTCCCTGGCCAGCACAGGACTCGTTGGTTGCACAGCCTTAGGAAGTGGCAGGTTCTTGTCACCTAGAATAGATTTGCATCTCCTTTCCCTGTTGATTCTCTTGTTGGAAAACAACAGATTCTGTTGTTGGAAAACAAATTATTTTTATTTAATTTTCCTCCTCATTCAGTATTTAGGACTGAAACCCAGGTCTCCCAGGCTATGGCATATCTGCTTTGTATTTGCTTCATGAGCAGAGGTTTGACCCCTATGAGGTGTGTTGGATATAAGAAACAGTTGACCAATAAATAGAGTGCAACTCCCTGTCTAGTCATCCCTGGCACATGTTTTTGCTTTGTCCCATCACTCAGTACTGGATGCAGTTTCATCACCTGCATATTCAATAACTACTCATGGGGCTTCCCATCCAAATGGGCAATATCAGACTTCTGGATTTGTTGTAACTATAGTGACTTGGTAAATTGAGAGAGTTCCATCCACTTGTCCTTCTTCCCCACACCATCTGGAAACCAGGGTTCCCAAGGAGGAAGAAACAAAATCAAGCATTACTGTTACCAGTGTACTGATGACTGTACACAGTAATTGTCACAGCAGGAACATCCTAGGCCACATCTTACTAGCATCACCTCAGCAGTCAGCAATGTCCACTCTGGCAAGCTACAACTTTCCTGATGCCCTCCTAGTCAGCCCTGCCACCACAAAATCCTTATTTCAATTACTGCAAAGGAACCCAGAGAAACCCCGGGCTTGGACTGACCCCCATCACATCTGGTGCATGCTGTGTGTGCAGTGCGTGCCCAGCAATCAGAACAGGGCAGGCAGTTTCCACTGCTGAGCTGGCTCTGGATGAAGAAAAAAGCTGAGAGTTGCTTTGGTGGATAGTACTCCAGCTGCAGGAAAACAGTGACTCTGCAGGGACTTCTGCAGCCTGATCTCCTTCCTCATTGTAGGTTGCTACATACATTATGTCTTCCCAGGGGTAGCCAGATACCTGTGTATTGGCTTGGTCTTGTTCTCTTTATTTAATTACCACTAAGCAGCTCATTCACTACAGGGAGAAAAATAGAGTCTTGTACTAATAGAGATTTTCCTGGACAATACACATTATCTTGCTCAGCCAGTCTTTCTTAAAATTTTGAAATGCATCCTTTTGTGTAATCTATCTCAAAAAAGTAACCCTCATTGTACGGAGCAAAGCGAGGAGTGTCTGTTAATATGTGACAGAGATATTAAAGGAAAGAAAAACATTATCTTTCTCCTCTTCAAAGATACTATCAAATAATATAGGTAGCCTGAAAGTGTGTGAGGAGACACCTGGCAAGCTGTAAAAGAAAGAAGCCAGACTCAGTCATCTTCCATTAGTGAAACTTTTGTCAAGTTACACAATTTCAAGTGTTTTATAAAACATTATCCTTTTTAGCTTCCTTTTGAATATAAGCAAAATCTCTCTGTTGATTTAGTGTATGGTACAGTAAAAAGAAAAACCAAACCAAAACCATAACAAAGCAGTGTATCAGGTAATATTGACTTTGGTGGACTTTAGTATCTAATGCCCATACTGGAGGGCAAGCTGGAGCACAACAGATTCCACCTAACCATAATCACAGAATCACAGAATTAACCAGGTTGGAAAAGATCTCTAGGATCATTGAGTCCAACCTGTCACCTAACCCTTCTAATTAACTAAACCATGGCATTAAGTGCCTCATCCAGCCTCCTTTTAAACACCTCCAGGGATGGTGACCATTGGGCAGCCCATTCCAATGGACAATCACTCTTTCTGTGAAGAACTTCTGCCTAATGTCCAGTCTAAGGTTGCCCTGATGCATTTTGAGACTGTGTCCTCTTGTTCTGTCACTGGGTGCCTAAGAGAAGAGACTAACCCCCGCCTGGCTACAATCTCCTTCAGGTAGTTGTAGAGAGCGATAACATCTCTCCTGAGCACCTTCTTCTCCAAGCTGAACAACTCCAGCTCCTTCAGCCACTCCTCATAGGAAAACCTTTCCACTGTGAAGATGACAGAGCACTGGAACAGGCTGACCAGAGAGGTCATGGAGTCTCCTTCTCTGGAGACATTCAAAACCCACTTGGATGTGTTCCTATGTGACCTGTTCTAGGTGATGCTGCTCTGGCAGGGTGGTTGGACTTGATGATCTTTGGAGGTTCCTTCCAACCCCAGGCAGGAAGCAGTCACAACCTCCCTAGGCAACTTGTGCCAGTGTGTCACCACCCTCACTGTAAAGAACTTCCTCCTAACATCCAGTCTAAATCTCCCCTCTGCCAGTTTAAACCCATTGCCCCTTGTCCTGGCATTGCAAGACCTTGTCAATAGTCCCTCCCCAGCCTTCCTGTAGGCCTCCTTCAGATACTGGAAGGCTACTATCAGGTCCCCTCCAAGCCTTCTCTTCTCCGTGCTGCAGAGCCCCAACTCTCTCAGCCTGTCCTCATAGCACAGCAGCTGCAGCCCTCTGAGCATCCTCGTGGCCTCCTCTGGACCCACTCCAACACTTCCATGTCCTTCCTGTGCTGAGGGTTCCAGAACTGCACAGAGGACTCCAGGTGGAGTCTGATGAGAGCAGAATAAAGGGGCAGAATCCCTTCCCTTGCCCTGCTGGCTGGTTATACTGTGTCTGCAAATGTAACACTTCAATATAGACAATAAGGAAGTTTATAATCATATTTCCTTGCAAGTATAATTGTTTAGCTATTAAGCTGCATTATTTGAGCTGAAAGAATCAAGTATGATGAAAGCTCTTCTTCACTTTTTTTTTTTTCTTTATCTACAAAGCTTGTCTGGAGATTTGGTGGTTGGACTGGAAATGAACACAGTTAATGGAAGCAAGTGGCAGTGATTCTTTCTTCCATAATATTGACATATATATGAGTTTATTAGATACCTCATTTGAAAGTGACATTGTCTGTTCCTAGCAATATCCTTGCTCAAAGAGAAAGCATCATCCCCTAGGCTGTATGTAGAATAAGAAAATGACAGAATCACTTTATCCTATCAAATTCTTTGGGCAAAGTGACCCAAAGACTTTTGGGGAAAAAAGTAGGTTTTTAGTATTCCTATGGTCCTTGGTTTGACAAAATACCACATGCCTCCAGTGGTCATGGGTTCATTAGAATGAGGATAAAAATTGAACCCAGAACTTAGCTGACTAAGCCAGTACCTTATCAGGAAGTTTCATTTCTAACAAATCCTTTGGGATTTTTTTGTAATTCAGCAGTATAGCCACAAACATAAGAAGTGGTAGACCAAATGAAATAATTGTAACAGAAGTGTTTGGGGTTTTTGTTGGTTTGTTTGTTTGTTTGTGGGGGTTTTGTTCGATTGGTTGTTTGGTTGTTTTTTTTTTTTTTAATCCTGTGCAACTTCACATTTTTGTCTTCCATTCAACTTCCAAGACACATGGGAAAGGCACCAAGTAAAATACTGACCTTGAGTTGATTACAAAGTTGACCTATGACTCAGCCTGAGGTTGTAATACTGTTTTATATCCTGCTTGATCCAATTCATCACCCTTTACTGTTAGAGACAAATGATGGCCTTGTGGTTAAGGCACAGGACTGGAGTATCTAGATTTAGTTCTCTGCTTAGCCATAGTCCAGAGAAAGCCACTTGGTTCAAAAACCATTTGAGGGATTTCACTCCTCCTTTGATACCCTCAGCCTCCATTGATTTCCAAAACTCAAGTCAGACATCTCAGAGGATTTCCATCTTGAGCTTTTAGCGGCAGTTCATCCCCTCTGAGAGGAAGGATTATAACTTCTCCTTCTCTCACAACAAGAAAAAGGAATTCATTCATCTGTGGGTAGCTTAAAGATTGCAACGACAGGCTCAGGGTGATTGCTCTTCAGTTACAAAATTAGGCAGGAACTGGTAAATAAGATTGCTTCTCTGTGCAAAGAGCTGTAGAAATACAGACGAAATTTTAAAGACCTGTTTGCCTTGGATTTGGAAAGATTCCACAGCAGTGTTTAGTAGCAAGAATTTTCCCTCATTTGCAGCAGCTCATGTACATCTTCAAGGTCTTTTCCAACCTAAGTCTATGATTCCGTGATTTTGGCTTTTGCCACAGGGCTGCCCTAGAGGCAGCTGCAATCTGGTAGTGCTGAATGGGCAGTGCAAGAGGAGTCCACTGAGTCCCACCTAATCAATAAAAAAATACAGACAATTGTAGAGAGTGGGTTGGAGTCTTCCCTTTAAAACCTGCAAGTGGTCGTCTTGCCCACTTACCTGGATTCTACCATTAGTAAATATATCCCACTCCTTGCAGTAAATGTGCAGAGCAGCAATTCAAGTCTTAACCCAGCTCTCGTGGACAGAGCTCTAAGAATAGCACAAGGCAGCCCCCACCATGTTACTGCTGCCAAGCAGGCTCAGACATTGCACAGAGTTCCTTAGTCAGTTTAATGACTTCGGTCTTCCAAACCAAAGTGTGGTTTAAAAGTATTCCCTGGTGTTCTGGGCTTTAGATTGAGATACTTTAAGAGTAGTAAAGACTGTGCCATTTTCAAAAGAGCTTCATGGAGACATGGCAGGATCGATCAGCAGGTAGATGTTTTCTAGTGTTTTAATGATGCATGCCTCTAAAATGCATAAGGACCAGGACTCCCTTCATTAAGTAGCTATTGCAATTGCTGATCGTATTTTTAGCCATATTAGAAAGTAAAATGATGATTAATACCATGAGAAAAATGAAAGTTTGCTCATAAGAGTTATTTCCTGATACATAATTGCCTCTTGCTGTCTGCTAACTGTCCTTCCATCTGTACATATATATTTGACATCATAGTAAGATATAGAATCATAGAATCATAGAATGGTAAGGTTGGAAGGGACCTCAAGGATCATCCAGTTCCAACCCCCTGCCATAGGCAGGGACACCTCCCACTAGCACAGGGCACTCAAGGCCTCCTCCAACCTGGCCTTGAACACCTCCAGGGAGGGAGCAGCCACAACCTCCCTGGGCAACCTGTGCCAGTGTCTCACCACCCTCACTGCAAACAACTTCCTCCTAACATCCAGTCTAAATCTCCCCTCTGGCAGTTCAAACCCATTGCCCCTTGTCCTGTCGTTGCAAGCCCTTGTCAATAGTCCCTCCCCAGTCTTCCTGTAGGCCCCCTTCAGATACTGGAAGGTTACTCTAAGGTGTCCTCAAAGCCTTCTCTTCTCCGTGCTGCAGAGCCCCAACTCTCTCAGCCTGTCCTCATAGCAGAGCTGCTGCAGCCCTCTGATCATCCTTGTGGCCCTCCTCTGGATATAATCATCATATAATCAGATAATCATATAATCATGCCTTTTCTGGGCTGTTATGATACACAAAGTAGTCCCAAGCCCTGTGGGTTGCATTTTTAATGGCTATTTAAAAAACAAAACCAATTCAGACTTCTTTTGGTGACACATTGCACTATAATTATTCTTTGACAATACATTTTCAATTTATAAAACTGATGAAGATACAGAATCACAAAATCACAGAACATTAGAGGTTGGAAAGGACCCCCAGAGATCATCAAGTCCAATCCCCCTGCCAAAAAATTCCTTACCTGAATCTTCTTCCAAGGTTAACTGAAATGCCTTTTTTTTTTTTTTTAAATTTTTTTTTTTTTATCCCCCAAGAACTTTGGAACAAAGAAAGTATCCTCACCTCACACCAGGTTGGGGTCTCATGCCTGGTTACTGCAAGTATCAGAATCTCACCTCAAAGACCAGCATGTTGAGTAAGTTAAAGAAGGAGCCTAAAATACCTGAGACATAAACTGTAACTGTTAGCCTGTTCAACAAAGATGATTTTTCATTTCTGAAGCCTTTTGAAGGGATATACCATAAAAACAGAGCAAGGTGAAAACTTTTCTGTGTCTTCTTAATGATAAATCTACCTGCCAAGATGTAGACTAGCTGGAAAAGCTGCAAAAACTGGATTTTTTTTTTTCTAGTCTTGCTTTTAAATTTTTTAAAATAACTTTTCATTTTGGGGGTGAAGATAAAATAATTTGTCTCAGTATCTCTCTCTCCCATCTCTCTCTCATTCAAACTTTTTAACATACTTAAAAGTAATTTAAGAATTCAGCAGTGATTTAAAATCTTATGATAGACATTAATAATTAAAACTATCACAGGGTTGCAGGATGTCAGGGGTTGGAAGGGACCCAAAGAGATCATCAAGTCCAACCCCCTTGCCAGAGCAGGACCAGACAATCTAGCTCAGGTCACACAGGAACACATCCAGACAGGCCTTGAAAGGCTCCAGAGAAGGAGACTCCACAGCCCCTCTGGGCAGGCTGTGCCAGTGCTCTGTGACCCTTACAGTAAAGAAGTTGCCCCTTGTGTTGAGCTGGAACCTCCTGTGCTGCAGCTTCCGTCCATTGCTCCTTGTCCTACCCCAGGTAGCAGTGAGCAGAGCCCGTCCCCCACCTCCTGACCCCCAGCCCTCAGATATTTATAAACATTTATTAAAACCCCTCTCAGTCTTCTCTTTTCCAGACTATTCTACCACTATTCAGGAATTTTATCTGTTTATTTCACAAAATCATAGAATTGTCAGTGCTGGAAGGAACCTCAAGGATCATCTAGTTCCACCCCCTCTGCCATGGGCTAGGACACCTCACACAAGCTGCTCAGAGCCCCATCCAGCCTGGCCTTAAAGAGCTCCAGGGATGGGGTTTCCACCACCTTCATGGGCAATCTGTTCCAGTGTCTCATCACTTCTTCCTAGCATCCAATCTGAACCTACTCACTTCTAGTTTCAGTAAGGAGAGAGCGGACAGAACATGAGTGACACAAAAACTAAACAGTTGAGGCTGGTTAGGGAAGCAGGCATCAAGTTTCAAGGACATCACATTTGTAAAATGAATATCCCACAAATATTTTGAAATGTCTTCAAACTAAGAAACTAATAAAAGATTTTTTTTTTGTCATAATTTTATTTTCTTTCCATACAGTTCATACTTCTGCAAGTAAATAATCCAACATTTCTACTGTGCTTGAGAAGATAAAGAATGGTTTTTTAGCTTTGTAGATATGGGAGAGTAGAATACTACTATGGAAATCAAAAACTTGCCTGTTTTTGGTTTTTTCACTGTTTTCTGAACTCTACAATAAGCACACATCAAATAAAAATCCTTTCAGGTAGGCATTTTGATGTGCAAAGGTTGCTAATTCACTTTGTAGGAGATATTATATCGTTATGTAGAACACACTAGAAAACAGTGAACTTTCTACAGCACTTTAAAACCAGCTGGGAAATGTAGCAGTGAACTTCAATAGAACTTTCTAGCAAATTAGTTATTTTTTTTTCCCCCACACATTGATTAAAACACTAAGGAAAAGGTTTAACTTTTAATTGGTTTCCTTAGCTTTTCACAGAATTTACCACAGAAGACTTAGGTCTGAGAGCTTTTTTTTTTTAGATTTATTTTGTGCTTTAATATTGATGATAAAGATAAAATTAAGCTAATAGTTGCTTAATTTCTAATTATAATTACTCCAGGCAATATGATAGTACAGATTTAATACTCCTGCACTCTGAATTGAGTGTGAAGACTTGGATCTCAAATGAATGTATGTAGCTGGTAACAAGGAATCATGGAGGCAGCAATATACTCTGAAGGATAATGCAAGAAACAGAAAAGGAACTGAATAATGACTGTGGTTTTACATTGTAAAGATGTTTGGAGACAGCTGTTGTTGGTTGTTACTCTGAATACCTGTTTGTGGGTGTGTTGGAAGCTTTGGATGTTTATGAATTGTAGCAGAACAGTTTACGTTGGTTGTAGTTGAGTTATGGTCTCAGTTTTGCTGTGAAAAGCAAATTATCACACATTGTGCATTATTCCAGTGTAAATATCTATTGGCTCAGAAGAATTTGGGTGAATCTTTTGGTATATCTTCTGGATTTCAAGGTTACCGTGAAGAAACAAACCAAGGTAGTCTAAAACAACCAAGGGATCTGCTTACCATTGACTCTGAATATCCTTTTGTAATAAATACAAGTTATAAATACAACACTTCCTACTACTTAAAGGCATGGACTTTACTTGAATATATATTGAGCACTCCAGATGAAAGTCACTGCAGACACAGGACAGCAAAAGTCGTAATGGCTGGAGAGCAGCCCTGAGGAAAAGGACCTTGGAGTCTGGGTTGATTAAAAGCTCAACATGAGCCTGCAGTGTGCACATGCAGCCCAGACAGCAACCGAGTCCTGGGCTGCAGCAAGAGCAGTGTGGGCAGCAGGGCAAGGGAGGGGATTCTGCCCCTTTACTTTGCTCTCCTCAGACCCCACCTGGAGTCCTGTGTGCAGTTCTGGAGCCCCCAGCACAGGAAGGACATGGAAGTGTTGGAGCAAGTCCAGAGGAGGCCACGAAGATGCTCAGAGAGCTGCAGCAGCTCTGCTATGAGGACAGGCTGAGAGAGTTGGGGCTCTGCAGCCTGGAGAAGAGAAGGCTTTGAGGACACCTTAGAGTAACCTTCCAGTATCTGAAGGGGGCCTACAGGAAGACTGGGGAGGGACTATTGACAAGGGCTTGCAATGACAGGACAAGGGGAATGGGTTTGAACTGGCAGAGGGGAGATTTAGACTGGATGTTAGGAGGAAGTTGTTTGCAGTGAGGGTGGTGAGACACTGGCACAGGTTGCCCAGGGAGGTTGTGGCTGTTCCCTCCCTGGAGGTGTTCAAGGCCAGGTTGGAGGAGGCCTTGAGTGACCTGTATTAGTGGGAGGTGTCCCTGCCTGTGGCAGGGAGTTGGAACTAGATGATCCTTGAGGTCCCTTCCAACCTTAACGTTCTATGATTCTATGATTCTATGAATGTCTGAATTAGAACTTGTTAAGGAATGGTATAATAAATATGGATTTCACTGAATAGATTTAAACTTGCCTACTGGTTCATGCTGTTGGTACAGTTAGACTCAGGTCCTTGCCTATAGGGTAGCACCCTTGTGAGTGAGAGCCACAGTAATTGATTAGAATATAAAACCAAAGCTTTTCAATGACTGATGGTAGCATTTTCTCCAGAGTGAAATAACGCTGAGTTTTGCTACAGCCTAAACCAGATTATGACTTCCTAATCCACCAAATTACAAGATTCATAAAGCTGTCATTATGATGAAGTATACATCAGTATGTAAACTGGCTACCAGGCACAGAATAAACCATATTCTGCCTTCTAGTAATCACTTAAGCCTCAAACCATCCAATTATCACCAACAGGGAAAAACGCAAAGTTCTTGACAACGTAGTAAAAGCATCTGGCAAACAAATCTCTCTGACAGAGACTTTTAATTTTTAATTTAAAGCCCAACTATCCTTCTTACTAAAAATATCTTGGGGAAAAAAAAAAATCAGGTGATCTTCAACACTCCAGATGGGTTAAAATTTCCCACTGAAAGCTTTTAGAAGTCTGCAGTAATCTGTCATGACTCTGCTCAATATGAATAGTGTGGATAAAAAAAGAAAAAAAGTAAAAAAGAAAAGTGTGGTTTATTGGTTCACATATAAAATGTGTAAATAATGGAGCAGAGAGGAATCTGTGCCTGTGTGTTTCTGTCAAACTTTCCTTGTTCCATACAGGAAGTTAATGGTCTTGAATTGGGCATGCAGCCCTAGAGAAGTAAAACAATGCCTAAGGTTTGTTTCCTAAGAACATGGGTTTTTCACTTGTTTCCTAGCACTATGTACAGCCCAGTTCTGGTTCTTTATCAATTTAAGGAGTACATTAAGAGCAAGTTAATATTTGTTATTTCCAAAACTCCTAGGTGAGGGAGAATGTCATAGTTCTCAAACTTTAATCACGCACAACTTAAGATCTGGTTTCATAAAAGTAACAGTGGCAGAAACAAGACCTCAGTAATTTAAGACCTCAATTTAAGAAGGACATTGAGGTGCTTGAGCGTGTCCAAAGAAGGGCAACGAGGCTGGGGAGAGGCCTTGAGCACAGCCCTATGGAGAGAGGCTGAGGGAGCTGGGATTGGTTAGCCTGGAGAAGAGGAGGCTCAGGGGAGACCTTCTTGCTGTCTACAGCTACCTGAAGGGTGGTTGTAGCCAGGGGGAGGTTGCTTTCTTCTCTCAGGCAAGCAGCACCAGAACAAGAGGACACAGTCTCAAGCTGTGGCAGGGGAGGTTTAGGCTGGAGGTGAGGAGAAAGTTCTTGACTGAGAGAGTCATTGACTGCTGGAATGGGCTGCCCAGGGAGGTGGTGGAGTCAGTGTCCCCGCAGGCGTTCAAGGCGCCTTTGGACGTGGCACTTGGTGCCATGGTCTGGTCTTGAGGTCTGTGGTGACAGGTTGGACTTGATGATCTTAGAGGTCTCTTCCAACCCTGGTGATACTGTGAGACTGTGATACTGTAATTTTTTTTTTTTTTTTCTGGTAGTTTTCATTTCCTTTTATTCTTCTTATTTCTGTTTTGAATTCTAACCTGCATGTCCATGAGGACCTGTGAAACACTTTTCTTTTATCCTATACATCTAGTCCTCGTTTTCATGCTTTCAGACAACATGCCCCAACACAAGAAGGACATGGAAGTGTTGGAGTGATTANAGGGAAGATTGAAACTGGATGTTAGGAGGAAGTTCTTCCCAGTGAGAGTGGTGAGACACTGGCACAGGTTGCCCAGGGAGGTTGTGGCTGCTCCCTCCCTGGAGGTGTTCAAGGCCAGGTTGGATGAGGCCTTGAGTGACCTGTGCTAGTGGGAGGTGTCTCTGCCTATGGCAGGGGGTTGGAACTAGATGTTCCTTGAGGTGCCTTCCAACCTTACCCTTCTATCATTCTATGATTCTATGATAAATTTGAAGTCAGTGTTTTTCTCTGCATTACTGGCAGGGGGTTTGGACTAGATGATCTTTTGAGGTCACTAACGTTTTGTGATTCTGTGATTCTGTGATTCTGTAAAGATACTTACACCTCTTAACTAGAGCAGGAGTTAAGCACTGAGATACTTGCAAGAGCCTGTCCCTCAGTCTCCTGACTTTCACAGTTGCTTGGTGAGTACCACGAACACGCTTTCCTGCTACACATAATGCAGTGCCAAGGTAGGTGGGAGGGACAACTTGGGGGTGACTTTCTCCCATGAGCTTCCCCTCACTGAATGGCATCACACTTCACATAAAGTCAGCAACAAGCACATGAACTTTTGAATGTTTAATCTCATCATAACATGAAAGGATTAGCAGGGTTGGTTGTCAAAGCACAGGGAAAGGACTATGGTTAAGCGAGAAGTATCATTATGGCTTACTAGGATTTGTGGTTTGAACTATCCCTGTTAATTTGAAAACTCAAGCCAAGGAGTATGGCAGAGAGTGAAAACAGGCTTGCAGCTGTAGCTGCTTAAAGAATGTACTAGAAAACAGCCAACAATTGATCTTCCAGTTCATTGGTATGTCTTTCTGTGACTCTTACTAATACCTGTTTGCAGTACCCAGGTCAAATTCTTGGCACTGACGGATGGACTTTGATGGTGTACTTCATGCTCAACACCAGAAAGAGATGGAGAGAAACAGGAAAGCCTATAGTCATTGCCTGGGGCCTTTGTCATTGCAGAAGAAATCTCCATGTAAATTATGTCTATTCTCTTGGGAAAGCCAAAGGGTTTGTTATTTTGTTAAATAAGCAGGAATTAAGCACATGCAGTTTTTAATATCCTAAGAATTCAGTGCACATGCTGCAACGACCTGGAAGAGGGAATGCTGGCAGTTTGGAGGTGCTTGAATTCCACCTGCACACAGAACAATATCAAGTCCAAATCTAATTAACATCTGCTCAGGACAGGGTGATGATGTTATGAATCATGATAAGTACTCAGTCCCTGTCTGCTAACTCACACTAAAATCCACTTTGTTCATAGTCTGCAGAGGTGTCTGCACAATGCGTTGTGTAATTTCTACTACTTCTCGCTTCTGCGCGCCTTTGGAAATCACCTTTGTTGCACAATATACCAATCATGGTGTTGGCTCTATTGTATCCTCAGCACATATGAAATCAGAAGATATGGTTTCCTGCCTTTGAAGTTGTGCAGTCAGCACCACAGCTCTCAGGGACAAAGTTTCTTTCTGTATTTTCTAGAGTGTCTTCTATAAAGAGATTAGAGCTTGTAGCTGCAGAGCGCAGGCACGACCGGAGTAGAAATAACGATACATAATTATTAATGAGAATTGTACTCAAGGAAGGACTGAAAATTATTACTTCATGACCTAGACTGTATTAATATTAAATAGTTATGCATTTTTTAATAACTATAAATATCTGGGTGATATTTTTCTTACCACAGAAAGCAAATACATGCTTCTTCATTTTTACTTGTCAGTGAATATTTATGGAAATTATCAAGAGAGAGAGAGACCTACCAGATCAAGTTCTGTACCTATAAAAACCCCAAACAAGCCAAAACAAGCTGCAAGGGGTCAGTGAGGAATTTTCCTGTTCATCCATTCTCTTTTACCTTTACTGCTATAACCCAGGAAGTCCTTAAGAATGTGTTTTGCAAGTGTGATTTTTTTTCCCCCCCCTCTAATAGTTAAGCTGGTGGAACTAGTTGAAAAGCATGAAATTCTACTGCATAAATTATCATTAACAATGTGGTTTATTTTTGTTTGGCAGCTGAAATTTTAATGTAATGTTCTGCTGAAATTCGGGGATTCAGTCAAGTTTTAACAAGCTCCAGCTAGAAGGAGATTGCATTATTTTTTATGTATTTGTTATTAAAATTCTTGATAAATGTTGCAAAGGTTCTACCTGTGAGCTGTTTTTCACTCTCTAGCTGATATTAAATACTTGCCACCAGACCTGCATTTTTGGTGATGATTTGTCACATGGTATTATTTCTGCTCCTAGAGTGGATGAATGCAGCCTTCATCAAGTTTCTTGTCTGAAGCCTCACAAGAAATATGTTTCCAAATGAAAGTCTTCAGTATGTATGTGCATAAAATTTTCCATAAAGATGTACTAGTACTATTTTCTTGCATGAATGTTTGTGACAAGGGAATGTGAAAACTTTCAGCATGGGTGAAATGGATACATATTTTAATATTGAGAAAATCTGAATAGAAAAAAAGTGGGTGGGTTTTTTTTTTCTTGTTCACTCAACTGCATTTTGGTTTAGTTAGCATTTATCCAGGAGAGCTACTCAGGAGCCTTAAAACAGCCCACAGACAAGGATCCTGTGACACACAGTGGCCTTTGGCCAAGTGACCCAACCTGGGAAGATGAGGAAATCTGAGTCTGTGAGGTGCTGCTTCTCAGAGCAAATGAAGGTACAGCTTTAGGTTGAAAGGGCAATAAGCTGGATTTTCCTAACTTCTGAGCAAACTGATCTAGTGTGAGATGCACTTGCCCAAGGCAGGAGGGTTGGAACTAGATGATCCTTGAGGTCCCTGACAATTCTATGATTCCAGTTTGCTTTCCAAATTCCAAAGCTAACAGATCCCAGCTTGCCTCCAAGTCTGATTACAGAGGTTCTTTAGGGTGTAAACGAACCCTGGTGTGTTTCTTGCATGCAATGCTACTGCTTTCTTTAAAGCATCAAGTGGTCCTTCAAGAAGTGAGTATGGCGGTGTCATGAAGCCTCCACACGTGCCAACTTGACCCTCAGGTCCTTCAGCTAATTGTAGTTATAGGAGATGCTCACACATCAACCACTTTGTGCACCCAATTGTCCAAAATGAGTGCAAAATGTGGGTTAGTAGGTGACTGATTGTATGTCTGGATGTGGGCCTGACCCATCTTCTCTGGTGGTTCCTGTGAGTACCATGCTGCTTCATAGAATCATGGAATGGTTTGAGTTGAAAGGGACCTCCAAAGATCATCTAGTCCACCCCCCTCTGCAGCAAGCAGGGATATCCCCAAGCAGATCAGGTTTCCCAGAGCCCTGTCAAGCCTCACCTTGAATATATCCTGGGATGGGGCCTCAACTACCTCCCTGGGCAACGTGTTCCAGTGTTTCACTGCCTTCACGGTAAAGAACTTGTTCCTAACATCTAATCTAAATCTACTCTTCTCTAGTTTGAAGACATTTGCCCTTGTCCTATCACTGCAGGCCTTTGTAAACAATCTTTCTCCATCCTTCATGTAGGGCCCCCCTTCAAGTACTGGAAGGTAGTTATTAGGTCTCCCCAGAGCCTTGTCCAGGCTGAACAACCCCAGCTCCCTCAACCTGTCCTCGTAGCAGAGGTGCTCAAACCTCCCATTTTCACAGCCCTCTTCTGGACACACTTCATCAGGTCCATGTCCTTCTTGTACTGAATGCTCCAGAGCTGGGTGTAGTACTGCAAGTGAGGTCTCACCAGAGCAGAGTGAAGTGGCAGGATCACCTCTCTGGCTCTGCTGGCCACACTCCTTTTGATGCAGCCCAGGATGTGGTTCACCTTCTGCAATTGGCCTCTTCTGGCTTTTCTAATGATTCTCTGTAATTAATGAGTCTACTGTGCTTCAACCTCAACAGGGACTTATGGGTGGGGATTAAGTTTTTTGGTGGTAAACCTTGTAGAAAGGGAATACCAAGAAAAGAACTCTTCCCTGAACACACAAAAGGCCACACAGACTTTAACTGTAACTGGAAGCCTAAAGGTGATATGGTTGTTGCTCTGTCACCCCCAGCACCCTCTCACACTGTATTTTCAATGGAAAATAAGTTTACACCAAGATGGGTGTTCCCAGAATGGACTCATGTCAATGCAGATTAGACTCTCAGAGGTACCTGTCTATGAGTCATTTCTCATGCTTGTCATGCCAGGTAGACCCAGGGGGTTTCTGTGCTATCCCAGGAGGGTGGGCAGCTGGCCAGGAGAGCCTGACCAGTAGAGGAGAGTGGAAAAGTTTCCAGCATCCTATTGTGCGAGGATCTGCTGCTGTTCACTGACCTTTTCCTACAAGTTGTATTAATGCATGAGCACAATTAAACCTTCAGCTGTAGGTTTTGTGTACGTGGCAGGCAGAGAAAGGGCTGGGTGTTGGGCTTGAGTTTGATTTGAGGGAGGAGTGGGATCTGAAACTTATAGATGCTGGTTTTAAGCTTTTCTCCAGTAATGATGATAATGAATGACGTAAACCATTCCCTAAGACTGATGATTAATCCTAATGAATATGTTGCATACATATGTTTCACAGCTGTCATTAAGCTTCCATTTTAACTGCTCTTCCCCTTTCCCCACTCCCACCCATGCCTGCAATCTGCAAACTCCTATTCCCTGTAGGTATTTTGATAGAGAAACAGACAGGTAACGATCCCTATGTCAGACTGTAAGCCATGCAACTGTCAGTTCATATTGTGTCTGACAGTCATTGACAGCTTGCTTCTTCAATTTTACTAAGATTAATATTCTTCACATGTTTTATTTATATTTACTGATCTTGCTGCAGCGAATTTTTAAAGAGGCATTTTCTTCACATGAAAGCTGCCTGTTAAAAATCAAATCTGTATTTTCTTAAAAATGTGGATTTGCATTTCATCAATATAGCTTGTGGAATTTTTTGCACGTTGCTAATGGCCTGATCACATGCAGCGTTGCTTTATCATAGTGTGGTCAATAAGGCTTATTCTGATAAAACCCCAGGATCATTACCCTGGGAACCTCCTCATCCTTGGAAACAAATCTGCAGATGGTTTCCTGGACACGAGGCAGTAGTTTCACAGGAGAAGACTACACAGATGCATAAAATTATTCACATGTGCAGGCATCTGAAAGATTCCATTTCTGTAAGAGCAGCATTGTCACCAGAGTAAAGCTACTAAGCATGAAAGTACTCACATGAGTAAATGATAGCAAGATTAGAGGTCTCTGGAGAAACTGTTCTGTCCATCTGGCCTGTGTCATCATCTCTCTAGATATTTCAATTGAGATATTTCAGTTGAGATAGTAACACATCAGGATATTGGAATCATGCAGAAAATGGGGGAAATCATACTTCAAGTTAAAGGTATTGTAAGCACAAAACAAAGAAACAGATGGAAATTTGGGGGAGCCTGATCAATTTCATATAAATAGCNCAAGGCCTCCTCCAACCTAGCCTTCAACACCTCGAGGGAGGGAGCAGCCACAACCTCCCTGGGCAACCTGTGCCAGTGTCTCACCACCCTCACTGCAAACAACTTCCTCCTAACATCCAGTTTCAATCTCCCCTCTGGCAGTTCAAACCCATCCCCCTTGTCCTGTCATTGCAAGACCTTGTCAATAGTCCCTCCACAGCCTTCCTGTAGCCCCCTTCAGATACTGGAAGGCTACGAAAAGGTCTCCTGGAAGCCTTCTCCAGGCTGCAGCCCAAACTCTCTCAGCCTGTCCTCATAGCAGAGCTGCTGCAGCCCTCTGAGCATCTTCGTGACCTCTTCTGGACCTGCTCCAACACTTCCATGTCCTTCCTGTGCTGAGGGCTCCAGAACTGCACACAGGACTCCAGATGGGGTCTGGCAAGGGCAACGTAAAGGGGCAGAATCTCCTCCCTTGCCCTTCTGGCCACACTGCTCTTGCTGCAGCCCAGGACTCATAGAATCTTTGAGGTCCTTTCCAACCTTACCATTCTATGATTCTATGATTTAATTAAGTTATAGGAAAATAATGTTTGAGAACTGTGCAATTATATATATATATATAACTGCATACGTATAGCTATACATTGTATATGTGTCTTATGTAAGTATATAAGACATATTTTAATGTTATTTAAATACAAAGAAAAATTAATTTCCATGCTATGTCTTCTTTAAAAAGTGCTAACCAAATCCCCCCACTCATCAGTCAAGGATTTTATCAGGGTGGCCTCTCTGAGTGCAAGCTGACTTACCTGACCCAACTTAGGGAAATCCAGATCCTGAATGATAGGGATTGAATGAATGTTTATGAATTGGAAATTTTCCACTTCAGGGCTCCTTTTAACCCCTCTGATCTTTCAAATTGCATGTCTCTCAACTTCACAGATAAATTAGTCAATTCCAACCTCATCCAGCCCTGTGATGGTAGTGGTGGATTTGTCTCTTTTTTCATCCCTTTCTCTCCAAATCTGCACCATCATGTTTTTCCTATTGCCATGGCAATACAGCTAAGTACACAGAGAACTGCAACAAGCATGTAAAAAGTTTGCACAAAGGCAGAATTGCTAACAAAACAAGAGATACTGCTGATACGTGGCTCCTGCAGGGGTACTGGAGGGGAGCATGCAGTGTCCTTTTTTATTTTTGGTCCTTACCAAGTGATTAAAGGTGAAAACACAACTGGGGAGATGAAAGCTGACACACCTGATTTCTAAAACAGGTGTAGGACAGGAAACTGGCATCAGGTAGAACTACAGTGGTGTGGAAGTGTGAGGGTTTGTTCAGATCATATGGAGTTCTGCCAGTCTCCAACGAAAATAGAGTTGTTTTAGCACTTTTTCATTGAACATTACCCTGTCCTGGCCCTCAGGGAGGGGGTGGAATTTGTTAATGAAGAAATGGTGGCACAAACAATGAAGGGTACAGGAAACCCAATGAACTGACGCAAAGCCCCTCCATTTAGCCTCATAATAATCCCCATCTTCTTAGGTGTGAAATGAATAATAATTTGCCCCTTTGTGACACTTGAAGGCAGCTTCTTTTTATTTTCATAGAATTATAGAATGATAAGGTTGGAAGGGACCTCAAGGATCATCTAGTTCCAACCCCAATAAATAACATTTTCTTTTCTTCCCCTCCTCCCCCCCCCCCCCANATTTTGATTTCTTTTAAAATCAAAGAGGTACTCCTGGCAGACAAACTTTTATTGGGGATGGAAGTTGTACAGCTGGCAGGATTACGTGCAGGGCAGCACGAGCTTTTCAATCTGCTTGCCCACATTGTTCCTTTTTTTTTTTTTTTTTTTCCTGGCTCAGTTTCATTTGCATTTAGTTCATTAATTATTTTTTATTTCAGGGAGAAAAGGTTTGTCTTATTTTCAGCAAAAGGAATGCTGATTGTTCTCCTAGAGATATTACAAGAATGTCAAAGAAAGCCATAAATATTTTATAAAGTCTGATAATAGAGTTTTCTGTGCTAAGGAAAATCATAGAATCATAGAATCATAGAATGGTAAGGTTGGAAGGGACCTCAAGGATCATCTAGTTCCAACCCCC
>VWZE01002131.1:31267-58522 GCA_013396675.1 Eubucco bourcierii | reverse complement strand
TTTGGTGACCAGGATGTCATGTGGGACAGAGTCAAATGCTTTACTCAGGTCCAGGTAGATGACATCAGCTGCCTTTCCCTTGTCCACTGTCGCTGTGACTTCATCATAGAAAGCCACTAAATTTGTCAGGCAAGATCTGCCCTTGGTGAAGCCATGCTGGTTCCCACCAATCACCTCTGCTTTGTTTTCCATTTGCCTTAGCAGGACTTTCAGCAGGATCTGCTCCATGATCTTGCCAGGCACAGAGGTGAGGCTGACTGGTCTGTAGTTTCCAGGGTCATTCTTTTTACCCTTCTTGAAGATGGGTGTTATGTTTGCCCTTCTCCAGTCAGCAGGAACTTCACCAGTCTGCCATGACTTTTCAAATATGATGCACAGTGGTTTGGCAACTTCATCTGCCAGTTCCCTCAGGACCCGTGGGTGGATCTCATCAGGCCCCATGGACTTGTGCACATTCAGGTTTCTCAGGAGCTCATAGACATCATCTTCTACTATAGTAGGCAGATTTGCCTGCTCCCAGTCCTCACTTTCACCCTCTGCAACTTGGACATTGTGGTTGGAGCCCTTGCTGTTAAAGACTGAGGCAAAGAAGTCATTGAGCACCTCAGCCTTGTCCATGTCCTTTGTCAGCAAAAAAAAAGTCAATGATTTTTGAAAAGGGGCACATAATGATTTTCTGACTAACTGCAAAAATGAGATGGCAGTAATTTTAATATTAGTTAATAAATATTGACATTACTATTTCAATGAGTGTAATCAGGCTTGGGCTGGATATTGGAAAGTCATGATTCGTTCAGCAGTATTATTATAAAATCTTGAGTGTTTCCACTGACACTATTAAACAATCTTTGCTTGAAGCCTCAGTAACTTCTCAGAATAAATCCAGCCAGGAGATGCAAGAATTGCAGCTCTGCTATGAGGACAGGCTACAAGAGTTGAGGCTCTTCAGCCTGCAGAAGAGAAGGCTTCAAGGAGACCTTAGAGTAGCCTTCTAGTAGCTGAAGGGGGCTACAAAAAGGTTGGGGAGGGACTATTGACAAGGGCTTGCAATGACAGGACTAGATGTAATGGGTTTAAACTGGAAGAGGTGAGATTTAAACTGGACATTAGGAGGAAGTTGTTTGCAGTGAGGGTGGTGAGACACTGGCACAGGTTGCCCAGGGAGGTTGTGGCTGCTCCCTCCCTGGAGGTGTTCAAGGCCAGGTTGGATGAGGCCTTGAGTGACCTGTACTAGTGGGAGGTGTCCCTGCCTATGGCAGGAGGTTGGAGCTAGCTGATCCTTGAGGTCCTTTCCAACCTTACCATTCTATGATACTTAACATGTGCTCCCCAAATCATGTTGTGAGCTCATCTGTTTTGCTGCCTGACTTAAGAGCAACGTTGTGCAATACGTTCCATGTTTATGGCACCCTCACGCAAAAACAGCCTTTGTGCAAAGCTGTTTAGCTTAACTGACTGCACCAGGCATATAGGTAACCTGAGGTCTTCACCCTACATTACATTGCTGCACCTCACAATTATTCAGAAACTTAACTGCTTGGGGAAAGAAAAGAGCTGGGAAGCGCCCAGGGGTCACTCAGAGTCTGATGTGTCAGCTGTTATTCATGGTGGGAGCCTTTTATTGCAGATAGTCAGAAAGTCATTATTCTGCGATGACTTCTGAGTTTTTGGAAGCTTTTAGTGCCAAAGTTACCACCCCTCCACCAAAGCCAAAAGCCAAAATTGATTTCAGAACTGCTATGTTTCTGGTGAAGGATACTCCTGGGATACCTGGTATTTGATAAATCAAAAGTGACATCATTCTTGTTGGCTTTACGCTTGATAATTACTGTCTGCTGAGAGCATGCAGCAGTAAATGGTGAAAGAGGAAAGAGAGTGAGCTGAACCCCAGCTCTTTGCATAGCAGTGCATTAGCAAACATGTCTGCAGCAAACAGACCTGGTTTTAAAACTGACTTTTGGGTTGGATTGGGTTTGGGGTTTTGTTTTTGTTTTTTTGGGGGGGTTTTGGGTTGTTGGTTGGTTTTGGGTTGGTTTTTTTTTTTGTTATTGTTATTTGGTTTGGAGTTTGTTTTTTGGTTTTGTTTTTTCTTCGGGATTTTTGCTGGTTGAGTGTTGTTGTTGTGGTTTTGGTTTTGATGCAGACCATTTTTAACATTCAGGAGCAGTGTGATACTGCTTCATCACAAAACAGCCTCACTTTCAAAGCAGCACATTTTTTAGAGGGCAAAGCATCTCTGTCTCTGGTTGCCCATTCTTGCATCCAGTCTTTGATAGCTTCTGCTATGCTTGGATAGCTGGCCAGTGAGCTGGACTAGGAAGGAGGTCTGGCTCAAAAGTAGTCTGTTTTGGATAATGTTTAGCTGTATTGATTTCCTGATCTATGTAAGGGTGTTCAAAACAAACCATGAGAGCAGGAGAAACTGCAAGTGGCTGGTGTAAGAAATGCTGCCCACTGATGGAGAGTGATGGCTATGTGTTGATGAGTGCTACCATGCCATCCTCACCTTGAACTTGATGACATATTCTCAGAATCTGCCCTTTTCTGGCCCTGGTACTTCCCTGACCCCTCTGTGACTCAATTTAAAGTTTCAAAACAGATTAAAAGGAATTCAGGAACAAAAACAAAAACAAAAAAAGGCTATTTCTTTAAACCTCAATAAGAGGTCAGATGAGTGGTGATGCTCTTCTGTGTATCAGAAACATCACGTGCCATGGACTGGGGAAAACGGAGGATCCTCATGAGTTCTATCAGTTTAAACTGTCTTAAACTGCTCTCTGGAAGCCTTGCCAGGGGCTGGGTTATAGCAAGAGGAGAAGTTTGTGCATTGCAATGTTTAGTCCCAGCTAATTTTAAAACACAAGGTAAAAAGGTTTCCTTTTGTTGAAAAATGGGATTTGTGACTCTTTCTTTTATAAATACACATGCACAGCCACGGGATAAATTCATCTGGAAAACCTGCATTGATTTATCACGTGGGGGGAGCAGAGGGGAGAGGAAAACTAAACAATCTCTTTCAGTCTTGGTAATATCAAGAACGTTTTTTTCCCCTGCTTGGGCATGAGGAGGTTGGAGGCTTTTGAGTGAGGGACTGGGACTTCACAACGAGCATTTTCAGAGTTCAGATGAACTGAAAGGCATACTAGACTTTTAGGAAAGGGTGGGTTTTCCCTATATGATTTTGCATGCTAGAGTTTAACAGCTGTTGCAAGCAAGAAGAAAACATATTTTCCCTTCTACATCTTTTGATTCTGCCAGATGAACTGAATTTCTTTGGCATTATTTCTTTTTAAGAAAACTTGAAAAACTAGGCAGTTAAATTTAACTCAGATGTATTTCTGCTGATGTAAATCATGTTACAACGAAGGTCAGCTCTGACCAAATCTTTTAATTGCTCATGACCCCATTACTTTCTGTCCCACTTCCCCCCCCCCTCCCTTGACTAGTCATCCCATTGTTTCACTAGGGCTTGAAGTTAGATTTACTGGCTGGCAATTACAAGGATTGCTCTTTTGCCCCTTTGCCCCTTTCTCTGTTTTAAAAAATAACAAGAGAGGGGATAGGGGGAGTGGGAAGCCTCAGAGGGGTTTGTTTGTTTGTTTGTTTCCCAGTGTCCCTGTGGGTCGCTGGTGTTACACAATGACTTTTTAGGAAAAGTGAGAATAAAAGCTGATTGAGTCTCTTCATTTCCACAGGACTGCACTTTCCAGGGACAACACTGATCTGATTTTCTTAGGTTTGTTTTCCTATGTGCCGTTGTTATCACAATTCTTAAACGTATTTGCCCTTATGTTCTATTTTTGCAGTCAGCAAGAGCAACAGACAGACTTTTCTTTGCCTGAGCACCATGCAGAGGAGCAAGAGTGGGCAGCACCTGGCACACAATCTCTCATCCTGCATTACCAAGCCCCCCGTGACACAGTGGGATTCACTCCCTAAAAGAGATAAACATCCCACTGGGTCCTCCTCCCCCTGCAGACTTTCCACTGGCGTGAGTGCAGGCATTTGCTTTAGTTCATGATGGTTAACAGAGACTGTGGGGGACGTGCTGGGTCAGCACGTCCTGTAACTCCTCCAGCCAGCAGAACCAATGTTGGGGACTGCTGCCATTTCTAGGAGGTCCACAGAGGGGTTACAGTTGGGTTTGGTTGTGGCTAATTGCCCTATCAACAGATTTCCCACCTCGGAGGTCTCCTTTGAGGGGTTATGTCATCATAAGCCAGCACTGACTGGAATTGAATCTGACCCTGTATTTCTATCCAAAGAGCACACAAACCAGCAGTAAAACTGCAGACAAACAGAAACAACACATCCTTGCACATCTTCTGCTGTGCTGTGATCCCAGCGATGCTGAAACTGGTGTTTGAGCACTTCAAACCCCGATTTTAGGGAATTTGAAATGCATCTATTAAATTGCAGCCTTTACGGAACCTGTCAAGAAGGGTTTCTGCCCCAAATGGAAACTGTCCAAAAAATTATGCATGGCCATTTTAAAGTTATGCAAGGTCAGAAAATACAAACAAAACAAAACTAAACAAAAGCTGGGCTGTTGAATGGCCTCAGGAAAGAAAAAAAAACCCCAAAAACCTGTGAGCTAGGAAAGAGCTTTCCCTTCGATTATGCCCACTTAGTCACGTGAAATCAGGGCAGCAGCGAGCTGTATGGGGCTGAAGTGGGGGTCTTGGTCCCCTCCAACCACAGTAGTTTAGATTCCAGCTTTCTAAGAGTTTTCAGTCCTGACTCATGTTAGGCTAATAGCTGGTGTTATGAAACAATGCTTCATTGAACTGGATGAAATGGTCATTGCCCCCCCCACCCCCACCTCCCTGTTATAGCTAAAGCAAGCTTTGGAAAAAAGGTGGGGACAGGTGAGGCTGTGGCTCATGGCTGTCTGGGATGCTCAGTGCTCAGATGAGTCCAGCCTGCTGCCTGCTCTAGCAGACAGATGTACATCCCAATATCAAAGAGTTTCCTTTTTCTTTTTCTTTTTCTTTTTTATTTTGTTTTTCTTTTTAGTTTTATTTATTTTTCTTTTTTTTTTAATTTTCCTTTTCATTTTCCTTTTTCTTTTCTTTTTCTTTTTTATTCTTCTTTTTTTTTAATTTTCCTTTTCCTTTTCCTTTTTCTTTTCTTTTTCTTTTTCTTTTTTATTCTCATTTTTCTTTTTCTTTTCATTTTCATTTTTCTTTTTCTTTGCCTCCCCTGACACTAGAACAGTAACTGCATTGAGGCTGAAGAGACACACTAAATGTCCTCTGTTCATAAGTGTTTTTCTGGACTTGGGTGCACTGATGAATTATGGGGGGTGGCTGGGAAAGGGTTACAATTCCTAGCTTTGGTGGAACTGTTTTCTGAGATACTTCAAACAGATAAATCTACAGAACCATCAGCAGCAACTCTTTCCTTGGAGCCTGCCCTTTCCATACCCCAGTCCCCAGATTTGCTCTCTGACATGTATTGAAGTCCCTGCTTTTTGGTGTTTTTTCTTCATTAGTTGTCTTCTACACTCAGTTAATCTCCACTCACTGGATTAGCAAAACCTTTTTGTCTTCTTTAGAACTGTGCTTTTTATGATCTCTATTTTTGCATTCCAAACATGCAAGTTGGAAAGGAAATATTAAGGCTCACTGGCTGTGACTGTAAAATCAGATCAATCACCAGTGACTTTTACCAGTGAAACTTTACAAATGCAAAGTCTAAGTTTTCTTTTTTTTTTTTTTTTTTTTTTCCTAATTAACTGAATTCTGAAAGGTTTTGGCAACAAGCTAGGAAAACCCATTTCTCTCTCTAAAATTTGCACAGAAAATCTCTCAAAATACAGAAACCAGCCAAATTAATTTAGAATCTGTGGTTTTAACTTCCACTGAGCGTGGCAACCATGTTGCAAGCTGAAGGTGTTCTGGAGCCAACACAAAACAAAAACACTGGGACGTTGAAAATTAAAGCTTCAAGCCTGAGTACAAACTGCTTCCCCATGTATATACTGCAGCACAAACAGTACCTTGTGTTGGGAAAACATCACTCCCTCGCTTTCCAGGGAACCCTGGAAGACATAGTGGCAGGAAAACACGAGATGGGTGGAGTTTGAGCCATAGCTTTGTTGTTATTCCCTCGCCTCTCATGAAAGGCAGGTCCCTGACCAGAATTGTCCTGGTTTCTCCTGGAGCAATTTGATGCAGAACATTTCAGGAAGGCTGTCATCAACCTCCTCTCCCTCTTCTCCTGCCATGCTTCATATTGGTCTTTGTCAAATACTGTTTTGTCCTGCCTTGTTGTGAAATGGGTGATGAAACCAAACCCCTTGAAAAATCACAATGTATTCCTATATTTCCTATTTATTTGCCTTTTAAAATTTTTTTTCAGGGTAGTCTGTTATTGGGTTTGGGGTTTTGTTGTTGTTATTGTTTGTCTGGGGTTTTATGTGTTTGTCTTTCCCAGGGGATTGGGTCTACCATGGAGCCTACTGCACAACCAGGACAGCACTGCAGGATGGACACAGCGGGAACCAGTTGCTGACAAGGAGCCGAAATTGCACCGGAGAGCTAAAGTATCCTCTGGCCCACCGAGTGCCAGATCACAACTTTAATCCATTTGGTGACCCACTGCCTGCTATAATTATTATATATATATTCATCAGCATGTCTGCAGCCACTGATTCTCTGCTGAACTGTCCCTAATTTATACCAAAGCAATTCGAACGCAGTGTGTCTGCAGAACACTGCTGCCCGACTGCTGTTTTGATTTGATTTGCATAGCTGTGAATACAAGGTAGAAGGCAGTGGAAAATCAGGAACGGAAGAGCTAAAGATGTTATAAACAATGTCTGCGAGGTTAATTTAAATTTAGCTTATGTTTCTCAAGAGCCATNGGGGGCTATCCAAGTAAATTGACACTGTTATCTAAACAACAAAAGAAATCCCTGGAGGTCGTTTAGAAGCTGTTGGAACCAGGTTTTCCAAATAACGTTAATTGTATTCTTCCCTGTTAGTGAATTAAAACATGCATGCAAAGACATAAGCAATAAAAAGAGAAGACACAAAGTCTCATGGATGAGATGTGCTGCATATTCTTGCTCTTCTCCTTTTTCCTCTCCCTGCGCTGCTCAGGATACTTCTATTTGCCTGCTGCTCTGATACTACCCCTTTCAAAGGAGTAATTGCAGACAACAGACTTCAGCTTTTGGTTTATTGGCAGCTTAAGGCATTCGAGCACTGCAAGGATTAAGTCTTATATCTTGAGGGCCACCTTTCTGTTCCATGTTCTTGGGAAAGCTACCGGTTATTAGAGATGTATGTGCAGGTGTGTGACTGGCTTAAGTCTGGGAGAAATGACTCAGCATTTAATTTTATTTTTACATGTTTTGACTTTCCTTTAACTCACTCTCAAATCCTTCTTTCTTCCAGATACTCTAAGAAAAGTGCAAGGTTCTCTGAATGTCACCTTAATGCACCGGCTCCTCCTCACGCCCTGCTCCTCAGACACTGCGCTTGCCTATCACTGCAGAGCATAATGGACAAATGCTTCTCATTATGGTATAGTTCAAAATGCATTTTCCAATTACATTGCATTACAACATTTTTCTAAACAAATAGTCTAATTTTGTATTTGTAGGCAGCTTTTTAATAGGATACTGCAATGGAAAATTACCATACAGTTCTTAAGGCCCGGTATCACAAACATGTTATTAATCTCCTAGTGAAAACATGGGAGCTGCTCTGTGCTTCCCTGTAAAAATCCCTTTCTTTTTTCCCTTTTTTTTTTTTTTTTAATTTTTACTAAGTGCAGGTAGCAGATTGTTTTGGCCTATTGGAAACAATTAAACCAAAGTCCATGGGGCTTTCTACAGCTGTATTTAATAGAGAAGGGCAGACTTTTTCCTGCTGGTTAAATTGGCTGCTCTGATGCACGGCTATTTTTGTTTTTGGTGAAAGCGAGGTTTTGAAACCTTAGAAAAGAAATTATGGATTTGACAAAGGGGGGAAAAAAAACAAATTTGGTTAAAAGTCAGCACAAATGTAGTGCCCTGTATTTATTTCAAGGGGTGCATCTAAATTTCTATTTTGATTCAGGAATTTACCCTGATAAATTAATCTGCGTTGAGTGAGAGAGGCAACTCGTGCTACCTGTTTCGGCAGTGAATTTGCATTAAATAAGATGGGTAAGAGGAAAGCTGAATACCCCATTTGCACATTAAAAGCTGATCATTAATCCTATATTTTAACTCTACAACTGTCAGGAGCTATTATTTCCCGGAGAGCCTGACAGTTCAAGGGATAAACTGGAGTGGGTCCCATTATAAAGGTCTATGAATAGACGTCAGAATAGTTTGCGCATCAAACCCCAAAGGCTATTAAATGTGATACTTTAAGAATCAATTTGTAGCTAAATTAAAGCGAAGGGATGTGAATCCTAGGACAGATTTTAATAAAGCAGAAAATGTAACATATAAGGAGGCATTTTAAATAGAATTAGAAGATGTGAAGATTAAAAAAAAAATTAAAAAAAAGTATTATTAGGCATAAAAACCCTTCCATTGATTTGCAGCCTAGCGCTTGGGAAACTGTGCCACAGTTCACCACAGCAAAGAGATCAAACATGGTGAGGTGCTGAAATGTTGTTTTCAAAATTATGTTTTCAAGTGACTCTAGAGCAGATCAATAAGTTAGCTGATAGCTTATGAGCCTCTGAGACAAGTCAACAAATGGAATGCAAGAAAAGGGGTCTAAAGAGCTTTCTTTGTGGGAAAAAAAAATTAGTTTCTAACAGGACATCCTGCTGCGTTTTATCTGAGTTCATTAGGCTTGAGGACTGAGATCTGCTAATTCCACATGAAAAGTTCTAGACATTTGCAAAAACCAAATCAAATGTGATGCTGTACTTAAGCTTGTTAAGAAGTTGAAGTTAACACTAAAACCTGCTTAAACGGGCTATCAGGAAGCAACACTGCACAAATGGTACCGTACTCACCCTTTCCAGTAAGCCAAAAGAAATCAAGTCAGCTGGGTGCAGTTCTTGGTGAGGCTTTTAAGCACCACACTAGACTCATCCTCCAAAAACTGAGTGTTGGGAAAAGAACACAATTCCCCAGTATGGTACTTCTGTTTTCACCCAAGAAGTCTCATCTGAACTCAGGGAATCAGGTCCAAGCTATATAGTTACAAGGGTAGAAGCGCAGCAAGACCGACAATCTCGCTGTACTTGGAACTTGTTTGCTCTCTCCCATTTAGTTCTACAATTTATTTCTCTTAAATAGTTTGTATATCAGAGTTCTTGAAACAGGGTGTGCCTTAAAAATGACACTTCCTCCTCTGAAAGTTAACAGCTGTTTATTATTCAAAGTAGACTACGGAAATAAGATCTCATAAAAATGAAATCGCAGTTCATTTCCATAGGTGAGAATGGAACTCCTCGCTTGCTACAGCTGGAAGAGGGAAAGACAAAAAGAAGTTTATTGTAGACAATTGCCCCTGGTTGTTCTGTTTAGAGATAGCTGAGACATAAATGGCAACTCCAGAAAGCCCTTCACTTCGTATTTCACTGATTGTGACAGATTTTAATATTCTGGGGGGTGACAGCTGAAAGCTCTGTGCTGTGGGTTGACCATAACGTCTAGTAAATCTTTGATAATTTCAGATTAGCTATTCCTGCCTTTTTTACACTGTCAAATGCAATTAACTATTAGCCACTGCACGCTCCACCAATATCTGATTATTTCAAACCCCAGGCCAGCTCTTTATAGGCAGGTTCATGTGTGAATATATAAACACACATTCAAGAAACTATGTTCTTTACTTAAGTCACATAGACAAAATAGTAGGGGAAGTGCCAACACTGAGGATATTTATTCACTCAGGCTTTGTGGTATCAGCTTTAGTTGCATACCCATGTATAAATTTTATTGCAAAGCCCCATTCAAGTTTCAGGAATTAGCAGAGATTCTGTTACCTTCAGAGCAGTTATCCCATGCTTGATACTAGGAAGAAGTTCTTCACAGNTATTTACAGCTTAGCACAATATACAAGCAGAAATATACACTATATACAGGAATAGTTACAGAAACATACAAGTTAAAGGGAATACAGAAACACAACTCCCTTCCCAGAAATCAGAGACCCCAGGAGGGGCTCCCAACCACCCTTCCACCTCCTCCCCACCCTTATACCTTACTCCAAGGTTTGCCTTACAAGCAAAGTGAGTTTGGAGGATCAGCCAGGGGAGTTAGAAGGAAAGTGGTTAGTGAGGTTACTCAGCAGAGAGGAGAAGGTTAGAAGCTAGACTGCCCAAGACGCTGTGCCCCAGAGACTGACCTATCTATGTTTTGAGTACTTATTATTAAACAGTTCAGCAAGCCTATGAATGAAGTAGACATCACCACTGTTTCCTCTTCATAGCCTATAATATAATTTTCTCTACTAAAATATTCCAGTTAACCTCAAACCAGCACACCCTCCCTGGAGGTGTTCAAGACAAGCCTTGATGGGGCACTTAGTGCCATGGATAGGGCTGGTTGGGTGATAGGTTGGACTGTGTGATCTTGGAGGTCTCTTCCAATCTGGTTGCTTCTACGATCCTGTGATTTACTGTATGCTATTCAAATGCTTCTCTCAAAAAGAAATAATTAAATTCCTCATGGGATTTTCTGTGGTGACCATTTCTGCAGTATTTGAATACTTCACGAACATAAATTTACCTCTCTCCCCTAGCAGTTGCTGTTGGAACTAATCCCAACCTTACTGCTCTGAGCTCTTAGTATAGTGAAATTTTGGCTTTGTCCCCGTAATCTATCCTAGATTAATATACTGAAGCATGGAACAGTGAGGAGACTAGTCCATAACTGAGGACGTGGCATATGTGGTTCAGTCAGCACTACCAGCTGTGAGAAACCTGAGCATCCTCAGTCACAGCCGAATCTTAGAATTTAGCAACTCCAATCAAAGGGGTAGTGATGGAGCATTTGCAAACCATGATTTCTCACAGGCTTACAACACAGCCAAATGTATAACTAGAATAGCAAAAGGCAAAGCCTCCTCAGATTTTTCAGATTCTAGATTCAAATTGTGGAGGTGCTAGAGCAATTCCCAGGGAAGATCCGGAATATTCACTGATGGATGAAGCAACCTGGTCTCCATTAACCTCACTCTCAGAAACAGCTAAATTTGGCTGAAATTTTCATTAGAATTTGAGCCTGGATTAGACACTGCCTGCAAATGATAAGAGATAAAATTTAGCTGTTCTAGAAAGACAGCCTTACAAAGGAAAAATGCCGAGCAATTTTGCCATTTGTGCACACACACAAATCTAATAATCTCATTACATGTAATGCTGTGCACGTGATACAAACGTGAACGTGCATGTGGGTGCAAATGTGCTTGTGCAAATATACACAAAGATCAAACATTTTGTCATGTCCAAGGTAATCACCTTTAGGTGGTCTCCATGTGTAATTCGGGATCACTTATGCAAGCACACAAGCCTACAGCTCGTGAACCACTCGGCAACAACGCTGCCTCTGCCTGCAGTAAGGACAGGACAGTCAGGATTATAATCTTATTAAAGGAGAATAGATTCAGAAATCATGTTCTGCTTTTGTTAAATGCAGCACTGCTAGGTTACATGGTTTGAAGTGCTAGTTACATATCTGGCTTACAAAATTGATTTGACTCGTGTGATAAATAGTAAATATTGCCATTAATAGAATTGTCTTCCTTAAGCCCTTAAACACAGTTGTGTGCATATATATATATATATATATATATATATAAAGACTTGTGTTGATCATCTGCAAAGCAGTTATCATTGTGCTATTGCAGAGAGCCAAGTGTAATCACCACGAGAGGAAAAGATCCAGTTCAGCAGCAGCCTCAGCAGCAAAGCTGACTGCCAGTTACTCCAAGTGTAAGGGTATCTGTGCTAGCTGTGTGTGCACCAAGGATTTGATTTGCATTAAAACAGTGCTGAGTTGCAGGGAACAGAACGATAGGTAGGCACCTACCCCACCAGCACATCTCTGCCTGCTGAAAAGGTTTGGATTTCACGGCAGAAACACGAATACATCGTGAAGCTAAATAATTAAAGCTGGGCATTACAGGCCCAAGTCGCTTCTGGTTATCGGGTGAGTAATTTTTTGTCTGTGTGTCTGTAACAGAGAAAGCTTATTTTGAAAGATTTCAAATGTGCTTCTAAGAGAAAACATAACCTTTCCTAGCATTTGCAAAACGTATACTACTCAGGGATAAAGAAAAACAACCCAACACCACGGAGCACATGGGCTTATCTGCAACCTAATACTGTTATTGTAAGGGTTTGTATAGCTCACTTCCTGCCTTTAGGCTTACACAACAGGATATTTAAATTACAAAGACAATGAAGAAACAAGGCAAAATGTTCTCGATATTAAAAATATTCTAGTCACTTTAATGCCCTAATTCCCCACCAAGTGACTTGCAGAATTAATAAGTAAACACAAGGTCACTGCTCCAGTCCCACTGGCTGAACAAACTCCAGGCAAATGAAAGGCAGCCAGCAGGCAGGTTTGGTTTTTATCAGCTGTCCTGCTATGCTGTGAAAAACATATAACTTACTGCTATAATGGCAGCCACTACCCCTTACTACTGTTAACAGTCTGTCACTGTTTCCATTGTTAGCTTGGTCTTCAGGGTTTAATATGTCACCTGTATCAAATTGCATCAGGTGGAAACTTAGCATGCAGTTGTGTCTGGATGGCTTCTTTTTTTTTGTGTGTGGATTTTTTTTTTGTTGTTGTTTGGTTTTTTTTGTTTCCCAACAACAAAATTAAATTCTATCAATCAAGGCTGAGAAATAAGTTTTCCCCTTAATTTATAATATTTCCCCCTTCTTTTATTATTTTTTCCCCCTTTACTTTCAGGTGTTTATTCACTTCCCAAATTTGAACACAAACAAAAGTTTAACTTTTCACTGAAAAAAAAACCTCCTTATGTATAACATAATTGGTCCATTGAATCTTTTGGTTTCAAGTTGCAGAGGGTAAAAGTGAGGACTGGGAGCAGGCAAATCTGCCTACTATAGTAGAAGACGATGTTTATGAGCTCCTAAGAAACCTGAATGTGCACAAGTCCATGGGGCCTGATGAGATCCACCCACGGGTCCTGAGGGAACTGGCAGATGAAGTTGCCAAACCACTGTGCATCATATTTGAAAAGTCATGGCAGACTGGTGAAGTTCCTGCTGACTGGAGAAGGGCAAACATAACACCCATCTTCAAGAAGGGTAAAAAGAATGACCCTGGAAACTACAGACCAGTCAGCCTCACCTCTGTGCCTGGCAAGATCATGGAGCAGATCCTGCTGAAAGTCCTGCTAAGGCAAATGGAAAACAAAGCAGAGGTGATTGGTGGGAACCAGCATGGCTTCACCAAGGGCAGATCTTGCCTGACAAATTTAGTGGCTTTCTATGATGAAGTCACAGCGACAGTGGACAAGGGAAAGGCAGCTGATGTCATCTACCTGGACCTGAGTAAAGCATTTGACTCTGTCCCACATGACATCCTGGTCACCAAACTGGAAAAGCATGGACTTGATGGATGGACCACTCGCTGGATAAGGAATTGGCTGGATGGTCGAACCCAGAGAGTGGCGATCAACGGCACAATGTCCACCTGGAGACCAGTGACAAGTGGTGTCCCTCAGGGGTCAGTGCTGGGACCAGTGCTGTTTAACATCTTTGTCAGTGACATGGACAGAGGAATGGAGTGCACCCTCAGCAAGTTTGCAGATGACACCAAGCTGTGTGGCACAGTCGACTTGCTAGAGGGCAGGGATGCCATCCAGAGGGACCTGGACAGGCTGGAGAGTTGGGCCCAGGCCAACCTGATGAAATTCAATAAGGCCAAGTGTAAGGTCCTGCACCTGGGTAGGCACAATCCCAAGCACAAATACAGGCTGGGTGGTGAATGGCTGGAGAGCAGCCCTGAGGAAAAGGACCTTGGAGTCTGGGTTGATGAAAAGCTCAACATGAGCCTGCAGTGTGCACATGCAGCCCAGACAGCCAACCGAGTCCTAGGCTGCATCAAGAGAAGCGTGGCCAGCAGGGCAAGGGAGGTGATTCTGCCCCTTTACTCTGCTCTCGTCAGACCCCACCTGGAGTACTGTGTGCAGTTCTGGAACCCTCAGCACAGGAAGGACATGGAAGTGTTGGAGCGGGTCCAGAGGAGGGCCACAAAGATGATCAGAGGGCTGGAGCAGCTCTCCTATGAGGACAGGCTGAGGGAGTTGGGGCTCTTCAGCCTGGAGAAGAGAAGGCTTCGAGGGGACCTGATAGTAGCCTTCCAGTATCTGAAGGGGGCCTACAGGAAGGCTGGGGAAGGATTATTTACAAGGTCCTGCAATGACAGGACAAGGGGCAATGGGCTTAAACTGGCAGAGGGGAGATTTAGACTAGATGTTAGGAGGAAGTTCTTTACAGTAAGGGTGGTGAGGCACTGGAACAGGTTGCCCAGGGAGGTTGTGGATGCTCCCTCCCTGGATGTGTTCAAGGCCAGATTGGATGAGGCCTTGAGTAACCTGTACTAGTGGGAGGTGTCCCTGCCTATGGCAGGGGGTTGGAACTAGATGATCCTTGAGGTCCCTTCCAACCTTACCATTCTATGATTCTATGATTCTATTCTCTTTGTATTGATGGGGCTATTTTTAGCCTCAAGGTCTTTGTCTGAGTGGGCCCTTCTTGGTTTTACTTTCTTGATCCACCACTTTGGAGTACTCAGAGAACTCAAATTAACCTGTACTAGATTGTCATAAGACCCCAGCAGTTTTTTTCTCTGACTTGTTTTTTGGGACAGACTTTCCATTCTATTCAAAGTACAATGATATTTTTTGGTTGGTGGGGTTTTTTTTGTTGTTGTTGTTGTTTTTTTGGGGTTTTTTTTGTGTGACTCACTCGCTCTAATTCCACAACCAACTGAAGGAAGGTGTAAAAAATGGGACTGCTGAATGGATATAACTCTTGCTACATGTTACATTAGGTTAAAAATGGGACTGCTGAATGGATATAACTCTTGCTACATGTTGCATTAGGTAAAAATGCTAAAATACAGTCCAAGCACAAGTACCATGACTTCTGCCATGGTTTGCTCTGATGTGGTCTGAAAAGGTGTCGGTAATATTTTATTGCAGCAGGAATAAGTACAGCTCTCTACAAGTACTAACCCATTTTGCAGCTACAGAAAAATGGGACTCAGAGAGAAAAACTGGCTTATGTGAGTGGAGTGTCCCCCCAAACTCAGTACATACAGACAGAACAGAGGTCAGATCCAGCACAGTGCCTTGAGAGCAGGGCAGATGTGCTGTTCCTGTATCCCGTGCCACAGCAGGCTGCAGGCATATCCCATATCTTGGGCAGATAGGCATCGTCAGCAATTGCCTGGCATCTACATTGGCCACATCAGCTCTGCTGGGTGGCATGATCCTTCCTCACTCATTCATTTGCTCAGCAGCAGGCCTGCCCCTGCATGGGGACCCAAGCTGGATGAGGTGAAAAGAGGACAAACCCTTGCAAGCCTTTGGTAAAGACTGAGTACGTACTTGTGAACAGCTTGTGTGAAACTCAACTTGGATTAATAGCTGGAGTCTAAACCCATTTTGCATTACTGATGAAAAAAAAATGCACTGGTGTGTGTATGAATGTAACTCATTCATGGATTTATGGGCCCAAAGGTCAGGGTGTGAAGGACTCTGCAATAGCTTTGATGGTTGCATTCTTCTATTCATATCTCTGATTAGGTTTGAGTGTAAAACTCGTGGAATTTCCCATTAACTCTACATCTGAGGAAGCTGCTGAATGCACTTATGCAAGTCCAGATAAGCAGAAACTTTAGGCTGTACAAACTAGTCCCTTTATTTTTGACAAAGGAGAAGGAGGATAGGATTGTACATGTGCTTTAAAAAAAAAAATAAAAAAAGACATTAGACAAAGTCTTTTTTTGGACATTTCTTCATTTTGTATTTGGAAGTCAGGAAGATCTGCAAAACTGCATCCTTTTGAAATATGGTAGGAAATGATTAAATAAGATTGTTTCTGTCTGTCTCTCATGTACAAATCCTGCAGGTTCTGGAAATAACCAATAAACTCTGAGGAAAAAATTTATCCTTAATATGGACTAAATGCATTTGGTAGTCAAGGAGAAAACACTTGGCTACCAACCAAGCAAATACTTCCTTTTAAAAATGTTCTAGTGAGCAACTGAAAAATAAGGTCATTCATGCAAACAGCCCATTCACCAGTGCTTTTTTATATAACCAGATTATGGCTACTATGTTTGCCCTACAGCAGGGTACTGTGGTCTCTGAACAGAAAACTCCTGAAAGTAAAGCTAATGTAGTAACATACTCTTGCAGAAGCATCTGTGAATGAAATGAGTGTGCCGAGGTATCGTTAATGATCTGCCTGTTTGCCTCCTTTAGGAGGCAGAGATGGGAATACAGCAGGCTGAAGGAGCAGTTGATGGGCAAAGGTGTGCAAAACCAGCCAGCTTTGTCCTGGGTCCCATGGTAGAGCATCTTCCCACCTCTTTGCTGAGATCTTACTCACCAGCCATCCACCTGCAGTTCTTACAGCTGAGGGCAGATGGGAGAGCATGGGTTCATGTTCTGCTGCTCACACTAGCTTCCAGTTGTTGACCCCTGGGACCACACAATAGTGGTTGGGGTTATGCAGCACAGGAATACTACTAGAGGGCTCCTGGCCTCTCTTCACAGTCCCTTGACCCCTTCTTCCCATTTATGCTTTACAGTGTCTCTCCTACAGACTAAAGGAGTACAGATGCATGTGCTAGGTCAGCTCTACCTAGCAGAGCCATCAGGGAGTTAAGCACCAAACGGTGAACTCATTTAATTCTGTAAAACAAACAAACAAGCCAACAAAACTTTTAGCTTTAGTGACCACACAAGCACACCAAATGGAGTTACCAGAACTCATATGAATGCTTTTCTGGAGAGACAAAACAGTGATGTGGACAGTACTGATAGCATCATTCTGTCAGCATATTTGGCAGCATCATTAGCATACTCATTTTTGGAATGTATCCATTTTATTACACCAAGTTCCACCTAAATAAATAGGATCCTGGACTCTTTAGATGATAGAAGGATTTGACATGAAATGTTCTAATGTCTTAGGAAAAAAAAAGAAAAGGGATATTATATAGCAACATACTTCCTAGTAATAAAGGTATGAGTAGTGGTACATCCTGTATTATGAGAACATTGCTGTACCAGTGATGTGAAGAGCAGATCTACTGCATTTGACTTTATTAAGGGTAACTCTTTTATTACATAAAGCCCTTAGGAGTGAACAGGATGCTGCCACCATTGATATTAATGGGATCCTTTGCAGTAAAAATAGTACTTGGGAACCTTTTGCACAGCAAAAGGAATCTGGGAGTTTCTGGTGTACGTGGTAACTGCTTTATAAAGCGAGCGGGTGCATCTCTGCTTTTGTGAGAGAGGCAAATGGAAATATAAATAGATGGAGGAAAAAAATCCAAAACCCCTGATGAAGTATTGCTCCACGAGAACATTCAAAATGGAGAAATGTCTCCCCAATAGCCTGTTCATCTCTATAGGAAGTGTTTTAGAATAAAAGTGCTGGCTTATTTCTGAACAAGGCACCTGCTTTAGGCAGAGGTTTTAGTTTGGCTCTTCTGCAGACAATCCCAACAGCAAAAGCTATGCCAGCCAGCTTGCTTGGAGAGGAGGGGGGAGGAGGTCTTCACGACATTAGGAGCCTTTTGTTGCCTGATATGGCTATATTCCCTGCCACACTGGTGTTCAGCAGGGTTTCCAGGATAAAACAGAAATCCAAATACCCCTTTCTGTCTACTTGAAAGTTTGTTCTGATTTGAACAGAATTTGTGTACTTACCGGACAATTGAATAGTGTAGTTTAACACTCAGCCTTTTCTGTGCTCATTTTAAAACTCAGGGGGGGGAAAGCAAAGGGGATTATACTGTAGGAAACAGAGAGGCAAAAGTGCACGTTCACAGTACGCTGCATATGACTAAAATATCTTCAAATCCTCACCACAAAAGTTTCTCAAAACCTCACAGTCTCTAAGTAAGGCCTTTGTTGACATGAGTGCCTCACTTGTTACTGAATGCTCTGGGTTTATTAGCTTTGGAGTTTAACAGAGGAAAAAGGCAAACGCCTCGCAAAGTCTGGAGCAGGCCGACTCGCCTAACTAACTTCTGTCTTTCAAACCCATTGGAAACAACAAACAAGAAGCCTTCTGGAAGTCTTTGTTAAAAGTTAAGATAATTTTATTCCAATAATTTAATGCTAATGATCCTGGGTGTTTCTTTCAGCTCCTTTCCCTCAGTAGAGCGAATTCATTCATTTGATTTGTGGATCCAAAAGCGGAAAAAGGAGTCGTGCATTTTGCATGATTTATGGGGAAATTAGAAAAGTAGCCAATTTGGCATAAAATTGTACAGGGAAGAAAAATAGTCTATCAGTAATGAAAGAAATAGTGGGATGTTTTTTGGAAGAGTTCCCATTCTCAAAATAATTTTCCCCAGAATTGTGCAACTTTATTATGACTTGTGCTGTTGCAAACTACTGCATCTTCCAATGTAATTATTGTACCTTTACTAGTTTTTGACATAGGTCAGTTCAGAAATACAGGCTGGGACACACAGTTTTAGGAGCAGCAACATCTTAGCTGCTCCTTCTAATCTAGTATTTCATGACTTGACTTTCAGAGGTGGGCAACAGTATACTAAAATTTGGCTAATGCCACACATTTCTGATTTCAATGAGAAGCTGGAAAATAGGTCTGGGGGTTTCCGAATACTGATTTTTTTATTTGGCTTACTAAAAGGTTTGAAAAGCAAACTTTTTCCTCCAGCCTGCAAATGGATCTGCGTGGATGGGCCTCAGCATAGGTTGAAGCATCTCCTCAGCGAGGTAATAAAATCACAGAGTTAGATTCAAAAGCATTTCTGTCTCTTACTGCAAATTCTCACGTGCTTTCAGCAATAGAAATAGCCGATGCTGGTTAAGTTTTCCTGTTTCTTCTGCTGCTCCTCATTGCAGATCCACATCCCAGTGCTTACGACGTATTATGTTACAGCCAACCAACTAACTTCCTCTTAAACATGTTACTTCTACTCTGTTGCTTGTGATATTGATGGCTATTTTGACCTTTGCAGTTCTCTAATTACCGAAGCCTTAAAATAGTACACGTCAGGTAAAATATTCTCTTTTTGAAGTTCCTTTTTCCTCGCATGCCTGAGCTGAAAGACCATATAAACCAAGATTATTCAAACACTTAGACCACTGCACAGAATGTCAAGGGAAATTTTGTTAGCGAGAACAAGCGACTGTTTTGTTCCACTTTTACTTTGGAGGTATTTTCTCCTCGGCAGAAGATAATTAAGTACATCGAAGTATTTGCCATGGCGTTACATAAATCATTTAACGCCTTCCTGTTACTAAACTCCAGGAATCAACATTTGTGAAACTAATTTTTTTTTTTTTTAAAAAAATCCCTGTATTCCTTTATTTCCTGCTTGTGGAAACGACACCAAATAACACGCTGGGTTAGGGCTGGCAACCAGTTCCCCCAGTTTTACCAAGCAGCACATTCGCTGTATCATCAGAGGTCATTTTTAGCTATTGTAACTCTTTGTCTGGTCCAGTTAGAAAAGCGCACAAGCACTCCAGTACTATCAGTTATGCTTGGAGGAACATAAGAAGGACGAGGGGGAGGGGAGGCAACACAAACTCAGAAATAGCCCGTTTCTATGCTTGGAGAGAGCACAGCCAGCTAACAGCCAGGTCCAGCTTGCCAGAAAATCGGTGTACTGCAGTATTACAATCAGTAGACAGCATGAAAAACCCCAGGACGCAGAAATATGCCCTCCCAAAGATCTCCTCTTTTCTCTCTTTTTTTTTTTTTATTTTTTTTTTTAATTTTTTTTTTTAATAATCTTTTGAATGTGGCATCCTTATTGAATTTGTCTTCCTTGAAATTAATTCTATGTTGTGGCCTAGTTATTTTTCATTTCTGAAGCTATTATGGGCCACATCTATGGAAGCCTGTATCAGCTATTCTGAAAGCAGCTGCTGCTGAGATTCTTTCAGTTAAACTGAAATTAAGAACAGGTTTGTGGACTCCCTACCTGCTGTGAAGCCATGATGTAGTTTATAAAATTACATATGGGTGAGAAAATCTGACTGCCAGGGCTGGAAAAGTTTGTACTATATACAGCATTTAGTATGAACCTAAAATAACCACATGGACTGAGGCTGAACTTACTTTGTGATATTAACTTTTTCTGCCCTCTCCCTCAGTGTCATTGTAGAAGTGATGCTGAACAACTTGCTGGGAAAAAAAAAAAAAGGTTTTGAGAGGATCAAAACACAAAAAATCAAAATCAGGCTATACCCTAGCAAAATATGTTGATGGTAGTGGCAAATACGAAAGATTATTAGAGTTAAAATTTTTGATTCTCCAAGAAAGGTTTCTGCATTATTTCTGCAATAAGGAAAAGCTCATTATATGCCACAAATGAGATGATGGAGACAAACACTGATCATCTGCTATCATTAAAGCAATTCCATTAATAGCAAGGGGAAAATTCGTATGAGTAGAAGGTAAAGAGGATATGACAACATCCTGACAGCCCACAGAGTTTGCCATCAGATATGTCCGAGTTGCTTATTCTGGTTAAATGTTAATAGATTCTTCAGATCCCAAACTATGTGCAGGTCTCCAAATGGAAAATTATCATTAAATTCATGTGGTAGATTCGTGCTTGACTAAATTAACAGTGTGCAAGAGCTTGACCTCAATCCGCGAAGCCCCAGAGCATGCTAGCATGCAAAACTTCACTGGGTCGTGGTGTGTTTTCATAGAAGAAACTTTGGAAGCAGCTTGACATGGCCCAGCTATGACTGAAGAAGAGAGAAAGATTTTGGGGGTGCATGTAAGACTTCAATGTATTTAACTCCAGAGTATATGGTTGTTAATGGTTGAAACCATTTTGTTTCAGAGTGAAATTTGCGCCACCACACATCAGTGTCACAATGGCCTAATTTAACTCGAGTCACAAATGCTAGTTTCTTGTTAAAAAGTATCAGTGAGAATATTTCTGAGCAGTGATCTGCAGAGGTGTTGGAGACACCTGAGCCTTCCAGGTTGCAGATGCTCTTTGTATTTCCAAATATATCAAGAGAGAATCTGGTTTAGAATTGAAAGGCTATTATAAGATTATTTGTCATCAAACTCTGCCTGCTATTTTTTTCTCACCCAAGCACATTTTGAAAGCAAAATCTCTGGTTTAGATTAAAATAGATATATAGTGGTTTATTGGCAAAACTGGAGAACTAACTTATAAAGCCGAGGGCTGTGTTTAGAAAGGTTCATCGAGAGACAGATGTGGCAAGAGACTTGCAGGAAAATGCTAGTCCAAATCTTGAGACAGAAAGACAGATGCCTTTAAAAGACCAAGAACCTAAATCCACTCTGGATTAATGCTATTTAGTTAACGTTGTCTAAATTTCAGATAGATTTCTAGCAGTGAAAACTACTCATTAGCCAAAAACCTGAGTAACTGTGGGCAAGCATACAGTGAAAATTAAAGCAGCTGACTCCTCTGGATCACATTTCACTGAATAATATCCCTGTGTGTGACACTTACACACACACACACATATATATATAAAATGTAACACTAACTTGGCTTGTTCACCTGTCTTGAGGTATTTATGTATGCTTTCAGCTCTGCTTTTAGAGAGCTGGCCTTTTTTCCCTTGCTTTTCTACCACAGTGTCTCCCTGGAACCTTTTCTTATCTGAACTTCCACCAATCATTTCCAAGGCTAAGTTATGCAGACAAGTCATTGCACAGATTTTCATCAAAATGTCATTTTCCTTAACTTGAGAAAGCCTGGTCCCAAATGCTGAAAAAAATAATTTATTAGGCCATAGCAAAAGCAAATAAATGTTTTCCTGCTCCAAGTATTTCATTAGCCAGAATTATTATACATGTGCATCTATAAATAGCAAAACATGTATTGAGCCATTAATATCACTGACATTCTCATACAAAATACTGTAATTTAAGGAATTTGAGATGGGAGGACATCGCTTCAAAGATTTCTGGCAAAAATATAATGGGCAAACAGTGTCTGCAAAGACTTTAATCACCCATGGTAATGGCATGTTACTAAGGATTTGAAAATTAAGGATTTTTGATCTACCTGAAATTTCTAAAGGCATCAACCACGTTAAGGAAACACATTTTGCATATCTTTTATATCTATACATCCTCACACTGGTCTGGTTTTGCTTTTAAACCTCAGGAGTGCTGGACTGAGCAGAAGACATGTGAGAAAGCCTTTTATTTAAAATTACACGGATAGAGGAACTCTGTTAGTGACTTCCCGTGAAATTAATACATCACTTGATTGTTTTTAAAGTCTCTGCATCCTTCTGAATCTTCAATTGCCTTTTTTGCTAAGGCAGAATACCCCTCACTGAGTGTAGGATGGGTTCTCCAGTCCTTTCATCCCCAGCATTCTATTGCTTTATGCGAACAAGGAGAGCAAGACTGGGCCCTGTAGAAGCAAATATGGAAAAAATTAAGCATTTTCAATGTTACTCTGTCAAGCAAGAGAGAGAGCACAGTGCGGTTCATTCTCAGCTTTTACTGTCTAAGTAAAAGAGTCTATACAGACTAAGAGAGAAAAGAAGTAGGTCGTAAAAAGTGCATTTTTAGGTAGAGGAGCAGGAAGTCTCATGCACCTTTCATTGCTCTGACTTGTCAATTTTTGCCATATGGAAATTATTAGCCCAATACTGTAGTTCTAAATACTGCCCAGGAATGTTGATTTATAATGGATTTCTTACTCTTTGTGTAAAGAAATGCTGAACTACTATGTAAACTGTGATTAGAGAATATACACCCTTGTGTTGCGTGTGCCTGGGGTGAATTCTTCAAGTTCAGAGAGGTGGTGTCTGCTCCGCTCCACTTACAGGTAAATCCAGCACCAGTGAACTTGCAATTCCCACAAAATGCTGCAAGTCTGGAGTAACTGGGAACACAATCTGGCCTGTGACTGAAAAAGTGTGCAGGAAAGATGCTGATGCATAAGGAATGAACCCCAGACATTCCAGATACGTTATTTACTATCGAGACATTTCAAAACATGATCTTAACATAACCAAGAAGCCTTTGAAGGAGAGGCAAAGCGCATTCTTTGAAGCATGTCCTCTCTCTCTATGTTGACCAGCTGCTACACACGTCTGATATTTTTTTTTTTCCCTGTGAATTAGAATTAAATTTGATTGTCCCAAATACATCCCACTCAGGCATTCATGCTGAAAGCAGCAACAATTGTCAATGACCTTTAACACGCCTGCTATTCAAATTAGTGCAGATCATTAATCACACATAGCTTACATTTTATGATTCGTGTATCCTTCATTACCAACTTTCCTCTCTCGATCGTTGCCCCCCACCCCCGCCCCTTTCCTTTATTCCTAGGGTTCTGGTAACAAGCACTGGAAAGGGTAGGATTTAAAGCATTCCCCCCACAACCCATCTCTGCTCCAATTTTTTTCAGTGCCGAAGCAGTTAGCGTCCCAAGTGCCNGGGTTCTGCCGGCCCCGGGGCGGCGGGCCAGGGCGCTACTGAGCGTCGAGATAACACCGACCCTCCGCCAAAAGTCCTCCGTGTCAATTCTACGTCATCACACGTTAGGAGACAAAGAAAGAAGGGAAGAAGAAGAAAAAAAAAAAAAGCTTCCACACCCTTGATGTCTCGTACCAAGCTTTAGCACATTAAATTAGGCTTTGCAGTCATAGACTAAACACACTCCCCTCGCCTATGGCACACATATTTTGCGTGATTAAACCGAGCTTCGCAAACACGCAGGAAAACACGAATTGAACTTTTCAGACACAGAGGGTGGGAGGGGGGGAGTTGATTTTTTTTTTCGCCTCCCCCCTACTCTTTTAGGAAAAAAAGCCCATATGGCAGATTGATTTGTTCGGAGGTCTTTCAACTTCCACAGCGTGGCTGTTGAACAGTATTCCTCTTTGATCTTGATTGAGGACTTTAATGTTGTTGTTTCTGCGCATTTCAATAGATCCATAAATATTTTACCAGTGGAATTCGCCCCAAAACAAAACAACAACAACAACAAAAACCAAACAAAAAATAAAAAGGAGGGGTGGGAGAAGGGAAGGAAAAAGTTTCTAATAGAAATGCATCTGGGGCAACTGCAGCTCGCACCTTTCACGGAAGAGGTACGTGGGAACCGGGGCGGCGGAGGCGGGCAGAGCCGCGACTCGGCGCACGGCAGAGGGGCGACCTGATCGGCTTCTGCCCCCGCTCCCAACATCGCCTCGGAGCGGCGGCACCCCTCGCCCCAACTTTGCCTCGCGGAGACAATAGTCTCCGCACNTGATCATGTGCGGTTTTCCACCTCTAGGGCGGCGGGTGGATCTGTGCTGCGCCCTTCCACTAACCGTGCCGCTGGCAGCCGAGGAGGTGAGGGGTAGCCGAGGGGGGGCGGGCGAGGAGGAGGGTGCCGGGGCGAGGGGTGGAGGTCCCGGAGCTGCGATCTCGGCGGAAAAAAAAAACAACTTTGTGGATCGCCCCCCTGGGAGTGGGGACTGTCCCCCCGGTCATCGGAACGGCTTCAAAATGGTAACTTTAAGCTGTTTGGCGAGGAGGAGGAGGTCGGTTTTACTGCAGTGGTGGTGCCGGGAGGGTCTTGCGGGCTTGGGAAGCCTTTTGGCTTTGTACGCGCCGTCAGAAGCGTGGAGGGGGGGCGGTGGGAGGCGACGACTGACTGCGATATTAATCCATTAAGAAACAAAGAATAAATTGCCGCACTTAAAGTAAAATGCTTCGGCTAATGACGGTGGGTGATGGGTCTCCGAGCCCCGCGTAGCCACTTAAATTATTAAGTGGGCTTCCACCCCCCTCTTCTGATAGTATCGATTCAGCGTGTGCGTGAAATGCCCGATGTGCGGCTCTGTGTGTGTGCGTGTGTGTGTGTGTGTGTGTGTCCCTGTCCCCACCTTGTTTTTTAGCCACTCTCGCTCCGTGGCGAGTCGCTAGCGGCGTGATCCCCGTTACAGAAGTACACAGTTTATCAAAGGAAGTTGGGGGTGGGCGGGCAGAGAAAACAATTATTCACGTATAGACAGCGAGAAGGGCTCGAAGGACAATGTCTCCTTAGCGATTATTTCCAGAAGATGAAAATAGCTTATTTGATGCGGGTGGGGTGGGTAGAGAGGCAAGGAGTTTAATATCTATGTTAAAGAAAATATGTGGGGGGATAGAGGGGAGGGGGGTTNAGAAAATATGGGGGGGGATAGAGGGGAGGGGGGTTGGGGGGAAGGAAAGAGCGAGAGGGAAATGAAGAATAGAAATAATGCAGTTCCAGACATTTTGTGCTATAAAAGCTTTCCTCCTCCTCGTCCTTCCCTCCCCCCGCTACTATCTTCGGTGATAATTAACATAGCGCCTAGTCGCGATCCTAATGCGAATTAAGTACTTGGGCAAGTTGGGGAAAGTTTGGATGGGTGAACTTTGCTGGAAGGGAGGGAACAAGGTAGGGTGCTAAAATGGGCAGTACGTGTGGGGAGGCGTGCGGAGCATGACAGCGGCCGTTGTTTTCTTCCTCAAACCAACTAACCTCTGCAATTAACTGCTGGAGACAGACTCTATGTTTTAAGCCGAAAAGTGTCGGTTTGGAGTCGGGACCATTTATTAGAAGCGTTAATAAGCTCCTAGCAGCAGACGGGGACCTTCTGGGGAATGCGCATTGTGTGCGTCCACATTACACATTATAGGGACATTACATTGCCCCTATAGATGCGGAGTGGTTCGGGCACTTGGATGTGCAAATATAATTTTCCTGAGACTACTTTCTAAACATTAATTCTGGTCTTTATTTAATCCAGATGCAGGGTTCCCCTCCCCTCCCAACCCCCCCTACCCTTTTTGCTGCCTTATTGTTGGTTTACATTTTCTGAAAAGGCGACTGGTGTAACCTGTGGAATTTGAAATGCAAATAAAAGCCTGTGGGAGTTGAGGCAGAACAAATCAGCATTTATAAAGTGAAAAAGATTTAATGTCTTTGAGACCATTGCGAGGTGGTTTGTTTTTTTTTTTTTTTTTTTTTTAAATAATAACTGAATCGTGACGTCAAGTCGTTTGGGAAATATTTTTAAATGTTTTTATTTTTATTTTTTTTTAAATGTCTGAAATGTGGGTATGTGAAGTGCTTACAGGAAAAACAGATTACAAGATTAACATCTGTTAACATGATCGTTTATCTCCAGCCAAAAATAGGTCAGTCCTTTCTTAAGGAAACACGATTGCTGGGCGCATGATTAAATAATGAAATTAGGCTGATGAGTTCATAAATTAGAGGCTGTGCCGACGTGGGTTGGGATCCGACCTGTGACAAAAATACGTAATTCGGGGTCCGCCGGAGAGCGGTGCGAGGTCAAAGTCCCTTTTTTGGGGGGAGAGGTACTACTCTCCTCCCTTCCTCCTCCATTCTCTCGCTCCCCATTGCCAGGCACTCCCCGCCGCCNNNGGGATGCTGCGGAGATGGAGGGGGGCCGGCCGGCCGCGACGCTGAGCCTTCGCCCGCTCGCTGTCCCCGCCCCACCGGGGCGGTCTCAGCCCGCGGGCCCGCCCCTCGCCACCGCCCGGCCCCGCCTCGGGGTGTCAAGGGGTGTCAGGGCGCAGCGAGGTGGGACGACGAGCCCCCAGGCCGGGCTACTGACGCCCCTCTGCTCCGGCGCTGGCACATCCCCCCCTCCCCCTCCCGGCCTCGTTACTTCTGCCCTTTCGCAGCTACTCGCTCAGTGTTGGAGTTGGATAGGTTGGGCTTTTTTGGGAAGTGGGTGCAGAAGTGCTCTTAGGAAAAATCTTCTCGGGCCTGGCCATCGATACACGTATTATTATTGGGGATTGATTGGTTGGTTGGTTGGTTGGGTTGGTTTTTAAAAAAATTTTTTTTTTAACAAATTTCATGGTTTCTCGTCAAACCCGTGTGCTCCTGGCCACTCTGCTCCTGGCTGGAACCTCGGCGGTGGAGGAGAGGTCCCAGCAGCCTGCCCAGCAAAGGGACGCTGTGTCTTGGCCCCGTGCCACGGACTTTATTTCATGCTTGCTGCGCTAAATGAGTTAACAGCCAAAGGGTTTTTCATTAACTCGACTTGGCAACCGTGTATTCGGTTGGCTTCCCCCACC
>VWZE01002131.1:4024-31224 GCA_013396675.1 Eubucco bourcierii | reverse complement strand
CCCAAAAAAAAAAAAAAAAAAGGATATGAGCATAATTTTAAGCAGAAGCTGAATGGCATAATACGGGTTGATTTGAGGGGAGTGCCTGCTTTGCAGGGTCTTCTGTCAGATTTCCTTTGTGATTCCCTCCCTAGGCATGGTGGGTGGGTTGATATCTGAGAGTTTAATTTTTGTGGGGTGAGTGTGTCTCAATTTTTGACTGTTACTTTCCTATGGTATATTAAGCCCCCAAATGTCCTAGAGGGGACCAAGCAGGAAGATGGTGACCCTGAGGGAAGGCGTTGACCTGCAGCTGCTTCTCCATTATCTCCCCCTTAGCCCTGTGGGGAGTTTGTGAATGGGGCCAAGGGTGATGTGTGTAGGTACCTGCTGGGGGGAGCAGTGCGTGCTGGGAGAGGTCTTGGTTCAGGTGAGACAGGGGTTTGGGTGTATGCACATGGGATGTGATGCACTGCTGTGCCAGATGTGTGCATGCCCTAGATGTGGCTCAGTGTGAGGGGGCTGAGTATGTGTGTACACACCAGTATGGGGATCACATGGGGCAAGGGGGCATGTGTACAAGGATGGTAGATGCCACATTGAGGCAGGTACATGTTTATACTCACGTGTCTGTCTGGTGCTGTGGCTTTGCCCAGCAAACAGGTGTGAGTGGTAGTTGGTGCTGGAGGGCACTCCTGCTTCTCCAGCCCCTCAGTACAGAGGTGTATTGGAATAGGTATTGGGTGTTTCAGAATGAGAGTAGTGCTGAGGAGGGGTGGCGGTGAGGAGAGGAAAAGTTTCCCTGAGGTGGGGAGTATTTGGGGAGATTTGCTCCAGTAGTTTTGTTCACAGTGGCTTACTGGGACAAGTCATCTCTCTATGAGCACCACTGCTCTGTTTTCCTTCAGTGTGTCCTTCAGCTCTGTCACAGCAAACCTATATCCTGGCCTTGCATCACTCTGTGCACACTATTGTATCCTGCCAGGCAGTGAGGGGGGTGGGTTTTCTCCCTGGAAAAAATGGAAGCTGAAGATGAGTGGGAGCACCAGTGGTGTGATTAGTATTATGGTGTGGTTATTCCAGAGGACATCTTCAGTTTCACAAGTATATCTGAGATATCTGTCTTGAACGGGCTCTGTACAATAAAGTGACTTGTGTGAAGCTTTGTGTGGCTGGCATGATGTGCACCTTCACTAGCTCCTGCTGTAAATATTTTTTAGCTATCTTTAAAATTTCTTACCTGGGATTTGTTTCCAGGCCTTTTTTTCCTATAAAACTGAGGTTGAAGTGACACCTAGTTAGTGATAAGTACTGTGTGGCCTGTATGAACAACAGGGCATTATAGGCCCCCTCCAAACTCTTAGTTTAATATACAAAAGTAGTGCTTACAAAGGAAAAAAAGGAGAAGAACATTAGTAAGAATAACATTGTCTTAAGGAGTGACCTAAAACTCATTTAAAGGGAGGCAATCATATTTATTAGCATGGCTCCTATCTTAAGATCAGCAAGACCTTCTAAACTGGAATGGGCTGCCCAGGGTGGTGGAGTCACCATTCCTGGAGGTGTTCAAGGCGGGTTTGGACGTGGCACTTGGTGCCATGGTCTAGTCTCGAGGTCTGTAGTAACGAGTTGGACTTGATGATCTTTGAGGTCTCTTCCAACCTTGGTGATACTGTGATACTGTGAAATTGTGATTAAAGCAACATACATCAAGAGCTACACACAGGCTTGTGTTGAATGTGACCGACTGCTTCTCTGGGCATCATAGAAAACAATTCAGATCTCTAAGGTGAACGCTACCTATTGCTGTTTGCAGGTGACCTGGGTAACAGTATAGCTAGCTGGAATGGAGTAGCAGCAGTGACATTCAACTTCTGTAGATAAAGGTTTTCCTGTGACAGTGACTAATATCTCCTTAAAAAATAGCTTCATTGTATGTTTTTATAGTTGGTCATCGTACCGTGTTGTCACCAAGATTTAGTAATAGCAATTATCAGCACAGAAGTGCTCATTGAAGGAGTGAAAATGATTGTGCCATCGTTCTGAATCTCTGCTTCTTGAACTGTCTGTAAGCACAGCCATCCCTCATTTTAGCAAAGGAAGATGTTTATGTCTTAACACCTTGCAGATCTGCTTTGGAAGCAGGCATGTTGACTTCAACTGACTGAAAAATGAGTAGCCTTTAAAATGCACCTTGCCATGGATGCTTTTGTAGCTCGAACCAGAAAGAGCAGCTTGGAAGAGAGTCTTTGGATGAATTATGTAGTCACCAATTCTTGAGAACTTTGGGCAATCTAGGTTTTGTTTGTTTGTTTGTTTGTTTTTTAAAATAAGGTCTTTATGTGCAGGTGGCTGAGATAGGAGTTATCCATAGTTATCTGTGATCTTAACTGGTGAACTCTGAGGCCCTATCTAACAGAGGACGTCTATATTTAGTATCATCCAAAATCTGTCAATTTTTAAAGGCCTTGCTTCTGTGAAGACTTAAATTCATGCCAAGTACTTACAGGACTTCTCTGGGATTATGTACAGTATGCAAAAAAAGGAACCAATGCATAAGCTTTTGTGAGACCAGTGGTGAATTCTGTATGTGTGTACCCAAACTGGAAAGCTGGGTTTGGCTGTATTGTTTCTTACAGTCATCAAAACGAAAGCCGAAATACAAAGTGATTGCACTTCGCAGGAAGAGACTTGTCCAAGCTCGCAGATTTTACAAGTAAAATGTGCCTGCTTAAGTTTTTGAGGCACAAGTATGAATCTGTAGATACATACTTTTTAAGCCTGAATGTGGATTAGAATTCTGTGCAGAAAGGGGAAACGGACTACTACATTTTTTCATAGCTGTGTGATGTTCCTCAGTTGGCTAAGAGCATGCACAACTGTCCTATAAATTGACTTGTTGCTGGCCAGCCCAGTGCTGTCCCATAATAAGAATGTTTGCCACTCCCCTTGACTACTGGCAGCTGCATGAGTGTATCTCTGGGTGGAATTACAGTTTTTGTATGCAAGTCTAAAAGCCTTAGCAATATTGGCAGTTAATCAGCTAAAACTTACAGTGATTTTCTTTTTTTTGTTCTTTCCTTGTTTGCTTGTTTGTTTTCTGTAGCCATAAATGCAACCCAGATAATTAGTCACTGCATGGCAAAAAAACCAACCAAACAAAAAAAACCCCAAACCCAAACCCCAAAAACCAACCAGGAAGAAAAAAATCACTTTTATTTTATTAGATATCTGCAATAGAAATATTTGAACCTTGGAGCAACATTACTTTTTCAAATCAGACATCTTACTGCAATTGTTTATGCACTTCAGTGCTAGGATAAAGCTGTTCTGACACAGTCAATGAAGGCAAAATTCAGTTTTTCAGTTACCCACTGGAACTGCATAGTAACTCTTTGGCCTTCATCAGTGCAGTACTTGGGAGTTAGATAACAAATAGCAGTATTTCCTGATTGTCACTCTATGTACTAGTGGGAGGTGTCCCTGCCTATGGCAGGGGGTTGGAACTAGATGATCCTTGAGGTCCCTTCCAACCTTACCATTCTATGATTCTATGTTAAAAGTAGATGAGACTTCCTTTCCTTTTCCAGCAGGAGTGATTCTAGTAAATATTATGTTAGTGAGCCTGCATTAAAGCATCCTATTGAATTATGGTCCAGGTAGTTAGCATGGCCATGGCTTTCATTAGGGTGATGACTTCATTGCAAATGTTTACTTTCATTACCTAACTGTTAGTCAGCAAATGTTTGGTCTCTTGATCTGCTGAACCTGCTTTGCTATNTAAATCAGGGATAAAACCCCATTATTGGCAATTGAAGAAGGTTTGTTGGGTTGTGATTTTTTTTTTGTTTTTTTTTTTTGATGTGATGATTACTCAATGTCAATTACTCATTTTTTTGATGTTGTTTACAACTTAGTTATCTAGAGAGGCCCATCAGCGTTGTTACACACTTCGTGTTAGCAGTTTCTCCTTGCGTTCCTGAAACTGTATGACGGCAACAGCGCTTATGCAAACGGGCTCAGAGCAGCAAGCACACGTTCTCAGATTAGTGTGCTGATGGACAATACTTGCATCTCTTAAGTTGCCGCCAAACTATTTATTGCCTAATAAGCTCTAGCAGGTATTTTGTAGTAGTAGCGCTGGGCTGCTGTAAGATAATTCCTGTGTTTAGTGCTCCTGAATTGTGAGATAGTGCTGGAAATAGTGCCCGTTGCAGGGACACTGGGACGGCAGCTGTTTGCACAGTGACCAAGTCACGCCTTAATGAAGATGCTGGTTTAAAGTTTTATGTTATGAAGGAGCAGAGAGTTTTCGCTGTGCATTCAAAACCACTTACATTCAGGTGACTACTTAAAACCTGGTTTTGCTCACCTTTCATTAAAGTGATTGCTTATGGAAAAGAATTTAATTTCTATCAGCAGGGTATTATGCAGCTTAAGGCTTGCTCGACAAAATCCACATTTCTTTATGGGCCATTACAGAAGCCAAAAGCCAAGAGTTTGCTCTTGTAGAGTCTTCGTAAACCCACGGTAACTTTAGCAGGCAGAGTGACTCTAAATTTACAGGGTTGTGTGTGGGGATGAATTCAGCACATAGCACTTAGCTCCTAATTAAAGCTTATAGCATTACATCCCTAATCAGGGCACTCTCAGAATCGCTAAGAAATTGCTTTTTTTCTTTGTCTACTCTCTTTTCTTTCTTGCCATCTTGCTGTGTGGTGTTGGGAACTTGCTTCTCCGTGTTGGGGCCATCACGTTTATGTCCCAAAGGAAATGTTTTCTGGCAGCGCGCTCCAAATTGCAAAGCAGAATAATTTTGTGGCTCCCCAAATCTTTAAGGCCAGTTTCTAAAACGATCTAGCTTTTAATCTTCTTTTCAAAGTAAACCAGAAACTACAAAGCATATGTAATTACGATTCACGGCTATTTTTAGACTCCTGAGATGTTTCATTTATAGTAAAATGATAAAAACAAATACTCGGCAGAGACACAAGACAGTTTTCAAACTGACAGTATCTGCTTCAACTACCTCGTGTGTATTTCATTCATGTTTGATTTGGTCCTTCTATTTATTTATTTATTTCCCCCTTTCTCTTTTTGGTTGTGAGTGTACCGAAACTGTGTTGTTTCAGTACATTGTGTGTGGGGGTGTGTGTGTGGGTGGTGCAGAGGAAACGGGAGCTCTTGTCTATCGGGCAGGTCCTGTTGGGAGTGTTTGCTGCAAATCGGATCATATGTCAGTTTGAACGCATTGTAGGCGCACACACATGCGTGCATTGCCTTTACGGCAGGTAAAATAAAGGAAGAATGGTGAGTTGGCTTGTCACTATTTTTACACTGCATAGAAATAGTCGTGGTGGCTTATTATAGGGATAAAAGCTGCCTTAACAGTAATTTTTACCTTTAAAAAAAAAAAAAAAAGGTGAGCAGTGAAGTGGCATTAGTTCTCAGCAAAAAGAGAGACCCATGCAAATTGAGGTGTTCTGGCCACGATTGTAGCTTCCTTTAAAAATAGTCATGTTTATTTATTTAAAAATAGATTTGGGGAAGAAATTAGCCATGTTCTTTGTTTTTTAAAAGGATAACGTGTGTGTAGTCACCATATGGTAGCGTTTAACCCATATTGTATGAGCTGACAACAAGTCACATTTATACTCTCATCTCTTTTAGTGTTTCAGAATGTTCTTTTTTCCCCCTGAAATCTGGTACAATAAATGGTACATTTAGGATTGTGCAGTGTAACCGTGTCTTTAGCTGTTTTGCCTCATTGTTATAATGATAGCAGGTCCGTGAGTAAGCAGTTTTTCTTTCCCGTCTGAAATAATTTCCTTAAGAAACAGTTGGTCTCTGAATGTTGAAATGATTTGCGGGAAGAGTTATGAACAATAGCCAGTGACACAGTGTGTTGTAAAGGATTGCGGGGCGAGGTGTTACGGTCTCTGCTGGCTGAAACTAGATCTGCTCCTTTGATGGTTGAGGATGTGCTTGGAAAGACTTTCTTCCTCCCCTTCCCAACCCCCGCCCCCCGCCCGCCTTCCCTTTCCAGTCTTTGCACAGAGGTTGCTTAGTTGTCTGTTTTAATGGATGCATTCTGACTTCCCTTGCGGTAGACTGTGAGGCACCTGTATTGGTGAGCTGGTACCAGTACTGGCAGTCACAAGTATGATAAAACCATGAATCAGGCAGCTTAAGGATTGGCTTAAGCTATGCAATTAGGGAAATAAGGTCTTTTATTTTCCCTTTGGATGTGGAGCCTCTGGGAGTTGTATTTTTAGGCTTGCTTTCCCTTGTGTCGTCCTAGCAGTGCTTATATCTTCAAGGATTCAGGGGAGAGGGCTTTACTTGGAAATCTCCAGGTGCATAGCAAACAGGAGTTAACCCCATACAGTGTGTCATGTGAGAACTTCCAAAAGTCCCTGGCACTCCTCAGTCAGATACCAGTTGCTCACCATCTGTCTCCTAAAGTTGTTTCTTTTAACCTCAGAATACAAAAATATTTCAGTGAGGTTGTATATGTTTGTATGAAGTGTCTGTAAGGATGGTGAAAAATCTTCAAACCTCTAGTTTCAATGTAGCATTTGAATACTAATATATAGCAATTAGCAATGGCCAACGTTGCAATTTATAGAAGTTGAAAGAAGCATTTAAACACCACCCTTCCAACACTTAAATGCAGCTTTTCTTCCTGTGTGCAGCTGCTCACATGAAACCAAGGGTCTGTCTTCCAGATTGTTGTGCTAGCACATTGATACGTCCTTGGGTTAAACTACCAGTCTCTTGTTTTATCAGGTCAGACTCTTTGAAACATCCTGTGTATAACTGTACCTTGAGCTGATTAACACAGTACTTTTTGGGTACTCTTTTCAATGACTCTGTGAATGCTTATTTTAAGATCATTTTTAGAGAAGTGTTCTCATCACTACTAAGAAAAGCTGTATGATGAAATCTAGAAATACTTAATTGAATTAGATTTACTCTGTCTTCCTTCCCCCCTCCCTACCCCCACCCCAGATAAATTTTACCTCTGTAACAAATGCTGTGATCTTCAATGCATAATTTATATTGACATTAATAATGGTACTTGAAGAATGTTTTAATGCCATTTTGAGAAAATGTGACAATTTATGTCAATAACCTCAATCCCATTAAACTGGAACAGATTTTAGCAGAGAGAGCCACGGCTATTGATGGCATGATGGAATAACCCACTTCTTGTTGTGGCAAGCATACTGGAGAGTTCATCTTATCAAGAACGGTACATACCAGGTGTCAAGTGACATGCCAGACACACAGCTTTGCTTCTGAATGACTCTTTCCAATTAGAAAGTAATGGCTTTAACGGGATCAACTGAGTAATTGGAGTCTCTCAGTTCTCCAGTGCCAGGAGGTGTATATTTGCAAATGTTACTTATTTATCTGCTTTTCAATGAGTTGCAAAATTGTTGGTAACCTACTGTAGATTTGTGGGTGGGTGGAGGGAGAATACTATTTGGAAATGGTGAGATTAGTGGTTTAGCAGTCAGGATTAAAAATAGTCGCAGCAAATTACCCTGTTGATTCTGAAGCCAGAATCTGTTAATGGGGTTACAAGCAGATTGGTTTATCAGTCATTTATTTTCTAGGTTGATTAGGGATTATAGGTTATCATGTATTTGTATCACAAAAGTAAGCAGTGCAGAAGGTGAGGTTTGCTAATATTTCACTTCAAAGTTTCATGCGCTTACAAAGAGGGTGTCTGGCGCTCAGAGTGTCTTCTAGACTGTGGATGGGCTTTTCCCCTGGAATTTGATGCTTCCAAGTGGATGTTTAAGGAGTCTGGCTATTGTGAAGGGGTGGACTGACCTGTTAAAAGTATGAGAAAAAGCAAAAGCAGTAAGGTAGACTGAAATTCATGCAGGCCACCAAGTAAGAGATTTTAATTGCCTGTTCCTGAATTGTCCATTATTAGACCTGTTTTGTAGCAGAACCTAGGGCATTTTTTAGTCACAGGGCTGTAGATACGATGTACAGTCTGTGCAGTAGACTGATAACTTCTTCTGTGTCCTGTTCTAGCCCACAAACAAGTTGTCTTTGTAGTTACCCCTATATAACAAAGTCTTTTAATTGCCACCTGTATTCTGCAGGTCACACATTTGACTCTTGAGTTAGACAGAGAATTGCAAACCAGTGTGTCCCTGACTCTTGGTAAAAAGATGAGAGCTGCAATGGAGCCCCTTAAATGTTACTCTTATCTTCCATTATCTAGCTCAGGAGACATTGTGGCTTTCACACCCTTGGCTACCTTATCCTGGTGTGCACCTTGAGATAACCTAGTGACATTTATTGACTTGTCTGTACTTGCCAAGTAAAATGCAATGAAATGGCAGCCAAAGAAGACTTCTGCAACTTTTTAGCTAGACTTGGAGCACTGGAGTAGATTGGTGGAGAGACTCGTAACTGTCAAAGGGGGGAGAACAAGAAATTTAAGAAGAGAAGCGATGACCTGATTTGAAAGAGGAATGGAAGATAGTAGCTTTATTCCCCAGAGGAATACACTGGGGACTGGCCAGTCTGCCAGGCTGAGGAAAGAAAAATAATTGGGGTCCTCCAGATGTAAGAAATAAGGCTAATTCCTTACTCTTCTAAAGCCCGGGTCCTGTTGTCCCCTTGCAAAAAGCACATCCAAGCCTTCTGCAGGCTCTGGGACTGGTGCACAGAAGTCAAAGCTTGCTAGTGTCACCACACTTGAGAGGAAGACAGATGGTTATCCTCTTAACATGGCTCTTCTGTGCATGAGTTTTGTTCTCTCAGAGGATGGGAGAGAAACTGTAATGGACATGGTAAAGGACAAGCAGCCTAGGGCAGTGGCAGGATCAAGCCACTATCTAGTTTGAGACCATTCTGGTTTGAGGCCATTCATTTGCAAGTTTCTGTTCAGAGCAGTGCAGGTTACTCTGCAACGACCAGTCAGTGGTCATGCTGGCTCTACAGGGTTGGGAACACTGCTCTTGGTATTGGTGCTTCTTTTGTGCTGGAACCCAACCCTCATCACACAGGATAGTCTCTGTCCTCTCTTGTCGCCATGGAAGAGGACACTTTCTCTTAAGCTAAACTCTCTTCTACATTTAAGAATAAGTTCAAGGTGATCGTAAGTGCAAGATTGACAGCTAGGAAGATTCTAGACATGATTCAGATTTTTGTTGTTCTTACAAACCCAGTTTATTCTGCTTTGGAGAAGAGAACAGTGTTTGAAGGGCTGAATTCCCAGTCGCTCATTCTAATATGCAAAACGAAGTTCTCAGTTTGAATTCTCTTCCGCAATCTTACAAAAAGAAAATACCTGTTTAGGTATAAGGGCATGAGAATGTGGAAAAAAAATCCATGAAAAAATAATTTTNTGGATTTTTAACCAGCGTAGCTCAAGAGTTTTCTCATGGAGTCTTAACAGCAGATCTGTGAAGTTTACTGAAGACCAGATACACAGAATTACTCCTTGTGTAATTCCACCCACAAGGTTACGCCTTGCGTTCGGGATAGCGGAACTGTGCCAAGATGAGCTGGTTCACTTGTAAAGGTCTCTCAGCTGCTCCACTGCTAGCCTCAGCATTGGTCTCCACAGAGGCAGTGAAGAGCTGGTGCGAGCAGCAGCTGCAGTAAACGCTGGAGAAGAAAATGCAGGGTGTGAGGAGCTGAGCACAGCTTTAAAGGAGACTGTATCAAACCCACACAGAAATAAGAGGAGAGAAAATGAGTGTTTGAAGGAGCTGTGGATGTTCTGGAAGACTGTTGAAGGTGGAGAACCAGTGTCCCTTGTACCTAGGAGCACTGCATTTCTGTAGGTGGGTGTCTGTATTCTTTGTTTCAGAAATCACAGGGCAGGAATCTGCAGTGTTCTGTATTAAGGTAGTAAAAGGATTGTTGCCCCTTGATGATGCTTTTTTTCATGAGTGGTGAGGCTGAGGTGGCAACTGGAGCTCCCCAAGTCATCATGTCCCTGTTCAGCATTGCTGGGTGTTGATGAGTGGGATGGTTTAATGTGGTTTAACTGAGATCTTGCATGTTTTATTTCCTGTGACACCAGCCTGCCGAGTGGTCTGTGCACTCACACAGCAGCAGGAGAAGGAGATAGGCAGGGTGCAGAGTTGCGTGGGAGCAGAACATGGATGTACCTGGTATTTGGTACCTACCAGGTGTGATTCTGCTCCATCATCAGTGTCCTGAGAAACTTTACAATGTAAATAAAATGATGGTAGTTATGGAGAGGAGACACTAAGCAGAAGAGGAGGAGGTTGGCCAAGGATGTGCATTTGTATTTGTACAAAGTAACTGAATTTTTCTTTTGTGTACTTACTTTAAGTAGCCTTAGACTGCACAGCTCATTGTTTATCACAGACCCTGTTCCTGCCTCTTGTCCCCCAGACCCACCTTGCTGTGCAGTCCCAGCTCCTGTGTACTTCCGAACTTGAGCTGTTACCAGTGTTCAAAACCTGAAGGTGGTGGAGACTTGGGATGAGTGGGTGGATGTGGCATGTTGAGCATGAGAGTTTTTGGAGGAGAAATATGAAGTGGAGCAGGTTTGTGTTCGGTATGAAAATGAGAGCAATCCAAATGTTGCAAGGGGCCCATGAGAAGGACAGGGCTATGCTGAGAAACCAGGCTGTTGGCACAGGAGGGCTGGGAGGATGGCAGGCAGGATGGTGACAGCCACCTAAGGCTGATTAATTTTAAGCGCTAACAGCAAACTTTTTCTTAAAACAAAAGAGAACAAAATTGCTATGAATTAATAGAATGTGTTAGTACTAGCTAGGTTTGTGAAAGATGTGTGTCAGCAAAACCAACCATTGAAAAAAAGCACTTGGGAAGTCTGTTGTTTATCCCCCATCTTTTCTGTGAGTGCTCATGAATCTGTCCTGAAAGCACATTTTCAGGACATGACTTTTACTGCTAGGACCATAACTCTGATTACTTTTACAAAGTGTGTGCTGGGTATAGTGTATCTGGTCTCTTATAAAGAAGTAATAATGTCATGTTTTAAGCATTATAAAGGAGAGAAAATGAAGACATGAAGCAGTTCCTTTTCTTAAGCTTTTGTAGTTTTGATCAGTTCGTTTTGGTAACAGTCATCCTCTAAATCAAACCGTAACAGGATGAGCAGGTGACGGTGTATGGGAACAGGGCAGGCATCTGTTTTTATCTGACACAAAGTCAGTGGTTTAGGCTTACAGAAGATTATGATGTATCAGGACAGTATAATTATAGCTGTTGTCATATGGTGGCACCCATTCGCAATGATGATCTGTTGCAGTGGTTCCGGGATGTGTACAAACACATAGTAAGAACCAGTCCCAGGACTTGATTGTATCTTCTCTGTGCACATGTGGTTGTGTAGATCCATTAATGGGCCATTAAAATTGTTCAAAGCATATCTGCTGTCAAATTAAACACTAATAAATGTCTGTTAATTATCACAGCCCTCTTCGCAATGAGAAGTTACTAGCACTGAATTTATTGTGTGTTTTACTAGAGTTGGGGGGGAAGGCAACCTCAGTGTTTGATCCTCAGCTGGTGTTTGAATGTGCATCTGCGATGTGGAGCTAGAATTTGGCAACTAGTACTGAAGGCTGACTGTGTGTTGGTGCTCTTAGCTCTCCTCCAAACTTGGCTGGTTTGTCTGTGGGCACTGATGCTGCCGTAGGCAGACAGGAGAAAAGCACCGTGGAGCTCAGGTTCCATGTCACTCAGTGGGCGCCTAGAAATGTGGTCAACGTCAGTGTACCTAGGTCATTGCAGCAATTAAGCTGCCAACTACCTGGAAGAATGAGAGTGGTTTGTCTTTATGTTAGGTCTCTCTGTGCTCCTACAAGGGGTACAGTGAAAAGAGGACAGTGAAAAGTTGCACAAGAGACGAGAGCAACCGTGGAGGAAGCGGTTTGGTATGCTGTGGAGGAAACGGTTTGGTATGCCATGGAGCATGGCTATATTCATATGAATAGAGTGCTCACTTGTGGAGTAAATTATTGTTTATGCAGTTTTCCTTCACTGCAAAGATACTTTGCTTTTCCAAATAGCAGCAACTTTCTGGTTTTGGTAATCTAGCTTGTTAGTAAGAACTACATGTCAGTAAATAGTCACACGTATAATGCTTGTGTTTATGTGTTTTCTGAGCAGTGCAGCTGGGAGTAAAGCAGTGCTGTATCCCACAGATGTGTAAATAGCTTTGTAATTTCCTATAGACAGTGGTCAGAAAATGATGCAAATTCCAGCTGATGGCTTTAGGACCTTTTTTCGGCTTGACCTCAGACACTAAGCCTTGCTCAGTTACTCTGCATTTCATCGGTGTTTCTCCACTGACTTCAGTCACGCTACCTTACACTCACATCAGCATACGTGAGACTAGAGGTTAGCAGTTGGTGTGCTAAATATGCACTGTGGCATGGAAAGTGTGGCAGGATAGCACAGGACTTAGCCAGAAAGAGGAGAGATGCTAATAGCATGTATCTTGTGCCTCTGTACTTTACTTCAGCCCTGTACTCTTTGAATCATGTTCAGTCCTTGTATAGGTAGCAGCCCTATGCTGAGGTTATTCATACCTCAGGGTCATGTCATAAGGTCGTTTATCTCCCTTTCTGTATGCTTTTCTCAGTAACCAATACTGCCTTGTGGGTTGGTGATGATTTCATGGCTTTTATGTAAGTCACGTCGGCTCCCGTGCATGTGCACACACATGCACCAAAAGAAAACACTCACAGCCATTACTGAATAATCTATACTGACATCAGTAAGCACTTCTTACTCATCTGAAGAGTCTCGCTGACTTTGCAGGCACTTTCTCATGAGTAAGAGTTTGCTAGTGTTAGCAGTGGTTATCCAGCCTGGCCCACAGGGTGGTGTTATGACTCAGTCATCCTAAGCTTGGCATTGCCTGGGCACACGCACACACAAAAGTGTTGGCATTACCAGGGCAGGGCTTGAAAAATGTGAAACTGTTGGTTTTGATCCAGTTATTAATACTGGCAATCCGTTTAACACTGGACAGAGAGAGTAGACAAAACTTTGTAGCACAAGTGCCTCCTTGATTGCATGTGATGATGTAGAACATTTTGTGTTGAGGACAGCATGATGCGATGCACTTCTGTCCACTGCCACCTCTTCACCCTGGTGGGCTGTATTCTTCTTGGCTCTTTGCCATCACAACCCACTGATATGAAGATTTTAGGAGTGTAAGGCTGGCCAAAATAATTCTCTGTGTATACTGGACGTAATGTGCATGTTCTGAATATTTTTGTTTAAAGTACAGGTTAATCGTTAAAAGAAGATAGTACATGACTTTTTAGATGATGGAAAGATGAAGGCAATATTATGATGATGATGACTTTAGGAACAAAAATGGCTTTCCAGAGTTCCTCAGAAGAAGGACAGAAGATGCTTTGCTAAGTATTGTTAAAAAATGTACTTTGCTACAATAGCAGTAGATGTATGATACAGTTAATGCCAAAGGTAAGAATGTAGGTTAATGCAGTCACTTAAGCATCCTGTACTCATTCAGAATTTCTGCTTCTCTTGGTGAAGTCAGAAGATTCTTTTCCCCTTTCCCTTCCTCTTCCCCTTTTGTCGAAGTAAGTTGCAGTCCTCTATAGTTTTGAGATCATACATAATAAGCATCATATTATTAACCCTTGCAAGTGTTGTCTTTGGTTCTCTTTGCATGTGATGTAAGCATAGTGTATGCCTATACATGTGGAAACAAATGTCACAGATTTGCTTTAAAGCTGTAAAGATGGATATGTGGTGTTGGCAAGAGCCAGAATGTACCCTAAAGCATCTTTATGTTGCCAATTGGGATTTGAGCTTTTATACAAGTAAATTTTATTGTCTAGGTTAAAAGCCAAATTCATTGAACCAAATTAATCTCTGTTTCATTTTCAGTGTTGGCAGAGTTTGACCAGGGGAAAATGTAGCTGTTTGGTTAAACATTAAATGATGCTATTGATTTGATGTTTTTAAGCTAATATCAGAGTGAGCTCAAAATTAAATTGGTTTGGAAGCTTTTGCTTGGGGTTGCCATGCTGCCAGTAAATAAAATGCTTCTAACTGTATTTATTTAATCAACATACTTGCCATGACTAAAAAACCTTGTAATTTAACACTTGTCCTTGGTCTAGCAATGTGATCCATGTAGACATATGCTAGTGGCCACCTATTGGACTGACTGCAGAGATTTGCTCGTGTGGGTCAGTCTCTACATCTGGGGGCTTAGTTTCAGAGGCAATTAACTATTCACTATTGCTTAATTTTAGAGCTCAAATAATTACTTGGCTTATTCAAGAGAAGAAACACTGCTTCTCTTTGAAATGTGCCTAACTAGGTGCAAAACCAGGTAATTTACGTTAAATGGCAGGAGAAACTTTGTCTGCTGTGTGCAACCGCTAGATTTATGTATCAACATAATCCATCTGTTAGTTTATAGCTTCAGAGTCCTCCTGGAAGTATCACAAATCCGCAGTGCCCCCGAGTGCTAGATTTAGAACTTGACGCTCAGATGTGGTTTTCAGCTCTATAAAGTGCCTGGATCCTTATGGCTCCCCATTGGGTGTGTTTTTCAAGATGCTCAGGTGCTCGATACGCTTCCCAAGGCAGATGTAATTTATACTCAATCGGAGGGGTCTCAGGAAGCCCAAACAATAACACTGAAGTTATCCTAAGGGACACTACCATATTCAAGATCACTTAAAAGCCTGGTTAGATGTATAACACAGTATCGGTGTGCAGGCTAGCCCTCTGCTGCTGCAGGTTGAGGGCTCAGGTCCCTGCTGACGCTTCCGTCTGGATACCTGCTGAGTTTGTCTGCTGCAGGTGCAGAATTGAGAACTGGAGGAGCAGGCTGGGAGTGTTTGTTCCTAGAAGCAATGAGGAGAAGGTGAAAGAAGGTTTAAGAAAATTAAAATGCCTACTTGGCTAAATGAAACAGTTGAATAAATGCACTGCTGACATAACATGCCCTGTTGCTCCACATGCCCTGTTGTGACAGCAGGAGCGGTTGAGCAGGGAAGTGTGTCACCACTCCCCTCCCTCAGTTTTCATCCTTCAGCCCCTATACAGATGTCTTCTGGCCAAAAATTTCTCTCTGATCTCTCTCTGGGAAGCATGTTTTGACACTGCGTACTTGCATGTGTGATTAGAGAGCCAGTGCAGGTGTCACTGCAAAAAAAAGACTCTTCTCTGATGTGTGGTTGAAATACTCCAAGGTAAACAGGTCAGTGAGAAAAAGTAACCAACTGGTCCACCTGAAAACAGCCCACATGTTAGGAAAAGGTGTAGCAACATTGAGTTTGCCTGGGGAGATTTGTTTCAGAAAGTTCCAGGTGAAAGACATCATATTAGCAAGTTTTAAAAGTTCAGGCTGATCCGAAATGGCTTGTATCAAGGAAGCGCTCACTGAAAGTAGAACTCAAACTCCATGGTCATCTTCAGAGAGCAGAAAATACATCCTTTTTGCCCAGCTAAAAGTAGTGGTGTGTGATTTATTTTGTTCTTTGTTTAAGCACAGCGTTCGTCTCACTTGGGCATGAGATGAGATGACTGTGGTGGAGAGATGACCCCGCAGAGGTCCTGGGCTGGATTGATTCCTCAGCCTGCTGTACTCCTTCTTTCAGGAAAGGGTTGCTATGAAATAGCTGAGTCGTTATTAAGGGAGGTGTGGTTTTTGTTTTGTTCAGTCTTTTTAATGCATGCACATTGTTTCTTTTGTGGTTGTGACACTGATACCTGTGAAGGCTGGGTCTGCTGAAAGACATCATTAACATGCTAGATGTCCTATGCAACTTTGCAAAGGTGAGGAGGGAGTGATTTGGTTGGGATGTAGCAATTGCCAAGTACGTGAAGATGTGGTAAAGCCAAGTCAATGCAATTAGTAGGGTGCAGTCAGATTCAGTCCTGTGCTTGGTTATTCTTGCTGTGGTTACTGACAAGTGAGGCATCCTGTAGCATAGCAGGCGTCTGCATGTTTGAGCTAGGTCATACCATACCTGATCTTACTGATTTAATAATCTGGAGAGGTGTTACAGTAATAACAAAAAGAGTTTGCATACTTCTTCAGATTAACAAGATCTGTCTCTTAAAGCAGAGGATTAAGATGTAATTATTCTCTATTTATATAACAATCTCTTGTAGTGGTGTATGCTAGGTAGCTTATGTAAACTTTTCTTTAGGACTGTTTCTTGTTCCCTTGAAAATGCTATTAAGTGGCTGAAAAGCTGATTTTATTTTGTTTTTTAACCAAATCATGAAGATAAAATGAAGCTGTTTTTTTTTTCCCCCCTGCTCTGTGAATAGGATATAGCCACTGCAGTGGTGAAAACCAAAATGAAAGCAGAGTTTGCGTTATGCTGAGCCAGCAATATGGAAGCTGTGCCTGTGTTTGGAGTGCCTCATGCGTTGTGGGTTAATTACCCATCCTTTTAAGCCAAACAGACCGGGCTTCTTGAGTCACCTCATTCCATAGAAAATACACCCTGGCCCTCATGGCATGGCATCTGGTTTGTTGCAGTGGTTGTGCAGCGGAAGGCAGAGCCCCTGCAGAGGGTCAGAGAAGGGAGATGTGGAGGTGTCGTAGCTGTGAGGATGTAGGAGAGGACTGGGGTATGGCATAAAGGTGGTAGCTCACCTTTGCTGGAAGTGCTGAGACATTTTTATTTGAGGTGGGGAGTGCTCTGAACTCCTCCAATGTAAAGACTGCATCCTCACCCCATGCCTTTACTTTCAGATGGGTGTTTTTTTTCTATATACACTTTACCAGAAGTGAAGGTTTAGCTGCAATGCTTTACAAGAAGAAAATGTTTCCTGTGGCAAACAGAAGTTGCATACAAAAACCTATGTTTGATTTCTCAATTCTAAGTCTCTGCTGTTTAGGGACAGAAGGTTTAATTCACTTATTTTTGTTCCACTTTTGAAATATTAAAGGCAAATATTAAAATTGTACTATTCAAGACCATAAGAAACATTTAACTGATTATCTTGACCACCAGAGAAGAACTGAGGGAGTTTGGATTTGGAAGGGAAGAGGAAACAAACTTACCTGTCCCAGTAAAAATTGCAATGCTATGAAGTTAAAGACCTTTTAATGTTTTTGCAGCAGACAGAAATTTCTTTTCAGCTGTTGATTGATGTGATCATTGCCCTTGCTACAGCATCTGACTAACTGTGAGGAAATATTTGAGTATCTCTTATTGCTGACAATGTTTTGTTGACCTCATGCAGTGATGAACTTGTTTTCTCCCACTGGGGCCTGAAGGTGCATAGCTGTCTGTGCTTCCCTCCATCCAGGGGTGGAGAGGAGGGAGCACCAGGCGGCACTTCAAACGGACCTGAGGGCTGTAATCGACAAGCAACTCAATATGAGCAAACAGTGTGCCCAGGTGGCAAAGAAAGCCAATGGCGTCCTGGCTTGTATGAGAAATGATGTGTCCAACAGGAGCAGGGAGGCGATTGTCCCCTTGTACTCATCCCTGGTGAGGCCACATCTTGAGTATTGTGTTCAGTTTTGGGCACCTCACTACAAGAGGGATGTGGAAGTGCTGGAGCGAGTGCAGAGGAGGGCAAGAAAGCTGGGGAAGGGCCTGGAGAATAAATCTTATGAGGAGTGGCTGAAGGAGCTGAGGCTGCTTAGTTTGAAAAAGAGGAAGCTGAGGGGAGACCTCATTGCTGTCTACAAGTTACCTGAAAAGATGTTGTGGAGAGGTTGGTGCTGGTCTCTTCTTAGAGGTAATTAGCGACAGGATGGCCTCAAGCAGCAACTGGGTAGGTTGAGACTACATATTAGGAAAAATAAATTCCCACCAAGAGTGGCCAGGCATTGGAACGGGCTGCCCGGGGAGGTGGTTGAGTCACCAACCCTGGGTGCGTTTAAAAGTCATTTGGATGTGGTGCTTGGGTATATGGTTTAGGGTGCACTTTGCAGAGTAGGGTTATCAGTTGCGCTTGGTGATCCTGAGGGCCTTTTCCAACCTGGATGTTTCTTTGATTCTGTGTGATTCACCTTAGTGTTACTGCCCATCCTTGATCAAAACTGCTGTTGGCTCTTCTCAGTGAATGAAAGCCCATCTCTGGACATCCAGCACTAGTGTCACAGTCTTCAGTTAGAAGCATAGGCTTCCTACCTCAGGCTTGCAGAAATTGCTACCCCAGAGTGTTGTATCAGTTTCCTTTCTTCTGTTTCTGTTTGTTCATCAGTGCTTGCAGTTGCTAAATAAAACTTCAGTTATTCATATAGATTATGAGTGAATCAGCAACAGCTTCATGTTTCTTACTGTTCTGGTTATGCCTGCTAGGAACCTTTAAGGAAATATATGGAGCTGTCGAAGATGTAAAAGCAAGAGAGTCTTGTTCTTGAAGAGGAGAGACTTGGATAGCTGATGAAATCACAGCCCTTGGGTGCTGTGGAGAAGTAAATTGAAGTCATTATGACATTATGGCAGAGTGTGCCTGATCTGCCAAACTGTCAGTGTTTGATGGACGTGGTATCTACTGACATGATGTTGCATGAGTGCCAGCCAGTTTCTCTTACTGTCAGAGCAGTGTTGATACTGCCAAGTGTCTGTTATTCCCTATACAACTATTGCATGTGTAGAGAAAAAAAGGATTATGATGATGATGATAATAATAATAATAATAATAATAATAATAATAATAATAAAAAAAATAAAAAATCTACTGATCAATACTATAAAGAGACAATGTATATTTGGTGATTATTGTTCTGTCTTTCGGTTATGGGTATGTTACATTGGGAAATCAGTGATTCAGAGGGTTGAAGTGCTGGTAACAAATAATTTCTGAATTGAAACGTGAACATTTGCAACACTTAATAACCTGCAAGTCACAAATAGTTTCCTTGTTTCCTGACAGCTTTCCAGTATCAGTTTCATTTGGGAGCTGATTCACTAACACCCTAAAATTGAAAAGAACAAAAATCAATGGGGAAGTATCAAGGAGTGACATTTGAAAACAAATAAAAACGGTTTGTGTGCTCTTTTTATTTGCTTGTTTAACGTGGCACAAAGTGAGCATCCCAAGGAGGAAATTTTGCTACTATGTCTGTATGCCTCCAAAAGAGTCTGGAAACTAGTTGTGAAAGTGGAGATGCAGCAGAAACAAAGGCAAAAGTTGAGAGAGCAAACGCTGACATTATGCAAGATAGCAGATGAGAAATGATTCAATAATGGTTACAAGCATTCATACAAGGGGAAGAAAACCCCCAGATTCCCACTTAGCAGTATTGATTCTACATTTGAAAAATGAACTGCAGCTTATTGCATCCAAGTTGCTGTCCGCAGAGGTACAACAGGGAGGTTTTTGCTATGTGCTTAGGCGACAAAGTAATACAGGAAGGATTAAAGGACTTCACAGGTAAAGTCATCCTCTATTTAATGCTTATTGAGAAAGCACAGGCATCTGGTAGTGTTGGCTGGATGTATTTGGTAGGTTTAAGGATATTTCTGCTACTGTATGAGTGATTGTTAAAAAGAAGATCAAAGCTCATTTTCTGTTGGCATCTTCTCATACAGTTCTTTGAAAGGGAGAGGGAGTGTGCTTTTAATTTTACTGTGTCATGATTTTTAGTGCTTTGGTGTAGTGTGGTGTGGGTTTTTTTGTTTTATGTTTTGTTTTGTTGGGTTTTTTTTTAATCTGTGATAGTTTATCATCTGTAGAACAATTCACGAATTAGTTACACAGGAAAAAAAATGGTAAAATCTGGATGACCTAATTACAGACTTCTAAATTTGCACTCCCGTGTCCTGGTATTAAGTATTCCCTTACTCAGAAGAGCTGAGTACTTAGAAATCCCATTGCACTCAACGGGAATTGCAGTGATAAGCACTTTGAAAAGCAAGCTGTCCTTGTTAAGCACTTAAACATGATGTTTTATAGAGATACCCAGGACCTGAAAAGTCTTTGCCTCATGTTGGTAACCTAGTTAGTATCTCCAGAGCCAGTTAACTGTTAGAAAAACATTTGCACATCATTAGGGAAAATTCAGATTTAATTTTACATCATTTTAAATATTGTGGGTTTTCTGCCTAGAGGAGAAAAGGAGAATTTGAAGTAAGTGCTTTTAAGTACTACCTTTTTCTAAGACATTTTGAAGTTTCACCCTGAAATCTCTGATTATTATTATTTTTTTTTAATTATTAAATTGACTGTAACATGATTCTACTCACACTTAATAGGTATGAGTAGCTTTGAAAATATGAGTAGCCCCACTGGACTTAATCAGATTATTTATGTGTGTGAAGTTTCTTGGTTGCCTAAGTGTTTGCAGAATTGGGGCTTGTGTAAAGTTTCAGTTAATGACTTAAGTTTCTTTTTGTTCCATTCTTAATAACTTCTCCTTTTTATATGTCTGAAAAGTCTGTATTTACATCACAGCCCACTCTTGGCATTTGGTTTGAGAAAAGGAAAATCATTTTGGGTCAGCTTTTGTTCCTGTAGAAGAGGGGAAAAAAAAAAAAAAGGTAGTGTGGAAATAGAATGGATTTTGGCTTTGTGCATGTTTCATCAGTGCTACAATGGATTCATTCATGAACCTTTAGTAAGATGTATTTTGATATTTTCTCCTCTCATTGTAAGATGGAGGTGCAAGTTTCCCTGTAGAATAACAACACAAAAGCCTTATTTTAGACTCACAATTATGAAATACTGACTTTATCATTAAGAGTAGTTTAAAGATGGATGAGGCTTTCACTAATGCAGGCTACTTCAGGACTCTATAATTTATGTGAGTTAGATATTTTCATTCAGGCCATATACAACAAAACATGTGAAAATGCTATGACTACATCTTTTAGGAAAATAGGTTTATAAAACAGCAGTTCTAAATCCATCATGTAATACTGTCACACATTTTGGACAAGCTGCAATGCTCAGAACATCATAGATTTCCTCAGACAGCATTAAATACTTCTTGTTATTAAATTTTAAACAGAATTCACTATGTGTCCTTTTTAATAGCCATTCTGGGTAGTACCTGGAAGTTTAATGGTTTCAGATGCTTTTTGGCTTGCTCTACAGGCAAAATAGGGCATTTTCAAAGCAGCAATTAAAGCATACTGAACCTTCATGAACTACAGAGGAGACCAAAAAGTACTTCCTTCAAACACTTGCTCAGTAACCTCTCTCCCACACCCCCTCTCTCTTTTGTCCTTTTTTTCCCCTTTCCTCCTTTCCTCCTCTGTAAGAGAGTGATGGTTTTGTCCTTTCTGGGTATATGTTCCTGAGTGCTTACCACAAAATCGTCTGATTAACCCTTACACAAAAAAAGCAAACGAGGAGACCTGCAAAAACCACAACCGAAGTTTTCAAAGGAACCTCCCAGATAAGATGCTGAGGTCTCTTTGTCTACTTTGAAAATTTCTCTTTACACCTCTGTCTTTGTCTGTTTAACTGCTGTCCATCTGTGCACTCTGTATATAAAACTTACTGTACTGTAAAAGTGGCTTAATGTCTCTTTCAAGTTCAGTGGAGGCACTGAGGAGAGGTTGCTTTGGGCTCAGGTTATTTTACTAATAGTCTGTGCTGAACTTGTATTCAAAGCCAATACTGCCTGTAGCTGTTTGGAGTGATGTTTGAGTGAAAAGAAATGTCTTTATGTGGGTGGGTTCAAGAAAGAGCTGACTTCTAAAAAGACACTTTCATCTGTGGAACTCACTATACCATCATGTTATCAGAGTAAAACATTGCATCTCAGGCTAACTAATGGAGAGGTTATAACATATGGCTTATGGCATAAGACAGCTGCTCAACACCAAGTCAAGAAGACACCTTTTTAAAAGAACACAGATACTGCTGCCTGATTCAGAAACATTGTGCAAATTCTCCTGTTATGGCTGTTCTTACCATGAACTGATGGTGCTGGGTTTAGGAAAAGCTGATCTTTTCCTATGAATCACTGCTGTAGTGGCTCAGATTTTATGGAAATGTCCTCGCAGTTGTGCATGCTCTGCTATCTTGTGTGCTGGTTTGAGGCTAATTGGAATATTTTAATGAAAAAAATCAGATTATAGGCTGTGAAAAGCAAACAGTGGTGGTGTCTGCTTCACTCATAGGCTTGCTGAGACGTATAAAAACGAGGACACAAATAAGATAGAGTCTGTCTCTCTCTGGGAGCTGCTGTGTCTTCTTTCTGCTGTGTAACCCAACTAATCACTCTGCTTCTAACTCCCCTTGCCCATCCTCCAAACTCACCTTGCACGTAAGGCAGACCCTGGGATGAGGTAGAGGGATGGAAAGGAGGTGGAAGGGTGGTTGGGAGCCCCTCCCGGGGACTCTGATTTCTGGGAGGGGAGTTGTGTTTCTGTATTACCTTTAACTTGTATATTTCTGTAAATATTCCTGTCTGTTGTGTAAATATCTGCTTGTAGATTGTGCTAAGCTGTAAACATAGCTTCAGTCCTTAACTTTCAGCCAGCTGAGTCTAGTCTGGGTGATTTTTCATAGTGTGGGGGAGTGGGGATCTCCCAAACAATCACATCTTGGTACCAGATATGGACAGTGTATCTAATAGCATGAATTTTTACTAGAGTAAAATAGACATTTTCAAAAATTTAATGCAGTGATTAAGCTGTAGTTTAGTCAAAGTACAGCCACAGAGTGCTTGCACTGTTACTGAGAACTACATCAGCTTGTATGACAATGAGGCAGTGACCTTGCACTTGCACTTGATTGTCTTCAGAAACTTTTTGTATGAGAGACTCCAGTTCATATTAGAAACAATCACTGTAGTATTAGGCAAGCAACATGCTACTTTGCTTTGCAATTTATGTCTTGTGATTCACTGGAGAGTAGCTTTATTAAACTAGCCACTGCTTGCAGATCTACTCCAGCAAGACCAAATCTGAGAATTTAAAAAAAAAAAAAAATAAATTTTTTTCCTCAACAATGAAATGCAGAAGCAGCATGTTGCTTCTCCACTCATGGAATAGGCAAATTCAGAAATAGAAAGCTTATTTCCATTTTAAGATGACCAAATATTTATTTATTTGTTTGTTTTTAATTGCCCAGAATTGGAATTCAGAGGAAGCAAAAACTATTTCTCTCTGACCTTGATAGGTGCTTGCTTTTCTTGGACAAACTTCATATGAAGACACTGTGAGAATAATTAAAACCTTGCATGTAGTTTCTCAATTTTTCATTGCAGCTCTTCAGATAAGTGACTCAAATAATTCGAAATAAAAACAATTATAACACTCCCAGGAAATCATCCTGTGGGTGCTAGAACTGGTGGGTGAGGAACTGTGATTTTGTGTACGCTCGATAACTGATCATTGTGGAGACTCTTCCTGAGAGGATTTTATTGTGCTGAATGAAAGAGACCAACTTTTGGCTTCAGCCTTTGTTCTGCGAGGTACTTTAAACGAGGAGCGCCTTCAGTGCTCGGCGGCTGCATTTCTTCCTTTAGGGCTTTCACCAGTGGAAAACAAGAACAATAACGTGGAGATAACTTAATTACAAAATGCATAGACGTTGTTTCACTTATTTGCTCAATAGACCAGAGACATGGGAATATGAGTCAGTGAAGCAATAAGCATTCTTCTAATAAAGAAGCATTTACTAATGAAATAGCTTTTAAAATTGACATTCCTGCACTGTGTTGAAGATATTTTGTGGTTTTGTGCCTTGGAGTTTGGGATGTTTGTATTGAAGGGCTATTTGATTAGATTAATTATTCTGGGGCTTTAAGTCCCTTATAAGGAAATGGAAGGTGATAGAGGCTGTTCCTTCAGCCTTGCTTTCCAGTTATTTAATGTCTATGGAAACATAACTCAGTTTGGTGAAAAATAGCAATGTAATAATACTGGTATGAAATGTGAGGGTTTTTTTGTTTGTTTTTTTTTTTTTTTTTCTCAAAGCCTCGTGCTGTGCAGTTAAAACTAAGCTGGACTATAAATTGTTGGTTCTGCCATACAAGTAGTTATAATGCATTATCTCCCAGCCTAGCAACAGCTCGGTATGGGCATAGCTCACTGCCTTAATTAGCTGCTGCCGCACAGGCGTGGCAGCAAAGGGTACAAACTTGCAAGCAGATCCCTGAATTTGCATGTGTTGTTTTCATTTAAACTGTTAATGTAGATGACAAACATTATTAACGTGGGGTAATTAAAGTGAGCATCTATAACTTTCTGACATCTCTGCAGTTTGTTTTATTTTAGGTTGCAGGAATCATTATGAACTATGAAAAAAAAAAACCTGTAAAGAGAGGTTAGTAGAAGTTACTGAAAACAATTTTGAGATGTAAATGGAATTGTTGCTCTTTCTCTTATTCAGATATGTATATCTGTTTCATGGTTTCTGAACTACTTTTTTGAGGGCTGGTATAGATTCTGGGTTAGGAGAAATGGTTCTGAAAAAAGACTGTTTGGAATGGCATGTTGATAATGGAGGAGTCTTAACTCTTTTTAATGGTTTAAAGTTGTTATTCAGTTAAATAAGACCTTGCTGCACTGATACACATCTGGTCATTACTTTGTTTTGGCAGGACTTTCCTAACAGTTTGCCTTCATTAACAGCTACCAAGTGACTCTTAGAAAATAATTAAAATTTCATTTGATGGTATTTGTAATATGATGGCTGCATCATTGCTGGAAAGTGAAATCAAATGCTTGTTAGCCCCAAAATCTTTACAGATGAGTTTCACTGCTTAGAGTGGGGGAAGTATTGGTTGTACAGTGAAAGCTGTGAAGGTTGCTGTGGGTGCCCACACACACTGATCACATCCTCTCTTTCTTTGTAGCAGCATGCCATTTACTCAAGAGATCTAATAGTGTTTGGATACTGAAGGCCTTTTAAATCTTATGACATCTTTTTAAATCTTATGACATCTTTTTAAATCTTATGACATCTTTTTAAATCTTACAACATCTTTTTAAATCTCATTTCTTAAGAAACAAAATCCTGGAGGTTAATTACTTGTGTTGTTTGGGTTTTTTTTGTCGTTTTTTTTTTTCCTGAATCCTGTTCCTCACTTTCAAGTGCAAGACACCTCACTTGAGTTGATCGCTTGAGTTCATTCAGTAGAGGTACAAGGAGGCACAGTATCTGAAGGGGGCTACAGAAAGGCTGGGGAGGGACTATTGACAAGGTCTTGCAATGACAGGACAAGGGGCAATGGGTTTGAAATGGCAGAGGAGAGATTTAGGTTGGGAGTTAGGAGGAAGTTGTTTGCAGTGAGGGTGGTGAGACACTGGAACAGGTTGCCCAGGGTGGTTGTGGCTGCTCCCTCCCTGGAGGTGTTCAAGGCCAGGCTGGAGGAGGCCTTGAGTGACCTGTACTAGTGGGAGGTGTCCCTGCCTATGGCAGGGGGTTGGAACTGGATGATCCTTGAGGTCCCTTCCAACCTTACCATTCTATGATTTCTTCTTACTACTGAAGTTGTGTTTGTGAATAAACATAAACACACTTTAAAGTGAAGCTCCTTAGAGGTGGCCTCGCCACTGTCAGATTTGTAGTAAAGGGACACCTGACAGCCTGTGTAGTGGGAAGTTGTGACACAGAAACAGAGCAGGTAGCAGAATGGGAGGAGATGTTTCTGTGTGTGTTTAGGTTGTTTAGATCTGCCTTTTCTTTTTTCTTTGTTTTGTTTTGTTTGTATTTTTGAGTTTCTGTTTATGTCCCAAGGAACCTGCGTTATTTGCTTTCCCAGCTTCAAAGTCTTGCTGTAAGCTTTTCTGGAGACTGTTGACCTCTTGCATATGTTCATAAAGAGGCAGGGAAGGGAGTCAGCTCTACCTTGCCAAGGCATGTTGCCATTGCTGTGCCAGGGGTGCAGGCTGAGTGCTGGGCAGCTGCAGGATTGGCTGTTTTGCAATGTGCTGTAAAAGATAAGGCTTGCCCTGAAATGCTGCAGTCTCATAAAAGTGACTCCCTACCCTTTAGTTGGAGGTGGCTGGGTTGTGGGGTGTCTGAATGCAAGGGGTCTTCATTTTATTTTCTTATACAACAGCAGATGGATTGAGATTTGTTATTAATAGTCTGGGGGCATAAGAGGGTCTCATCTGGGTCAGGCTGAAGGTTTGTGTGCTTCAGTATTCTCCCTCTGACAGTGCTCATTTGTGGCTGCTTTTGGAAGGAACATGTAGAAGTGGGACAAGCCTTTGGTGGTGACTCTCCCAGTCTGACCAGTTTGCAGCTCAGTGACTTTGGTCAAACACTGCTTCAGAGGCTGGAGCAGCCTCAGTTGGTCCAGTCACCTGGAAAGCAGCATGACGAAGCACCCAGAATGACGAAGCATGAGAACACCCTTTGTACCTTTGGTTTGTAGACTGCAGCACATGGAGGAACATTGTCCTTAAGAGCTTTGAAGGTGATAACATTCTAGAGAATAAGATTGTGAAACAGATGCTGATACAGACCTTTATTTTCCAGCATTATTGGTGTGTCTCAGAGGGTTTGCCTGGTGACTTCTCTTTTACAGGATACCTGATAATTTGGGTCAAATTGACCCAGTCTTTTCCTCTTACTGCTTTCGGTGTTAGCAAATGCTGCAGCTGCCTTTGGTTGTACCCAAGGCAGACCCAGTTTTGCAAATGACAGACCCAATGAGACACAGCAGGGTTTGTCTGCTCCCTCAGAACCGTCTTGTCTCACAATAGCATTACCACCATCTATTCTACTTATATTCAGGGTTATGGTTTACTAGAAGCATTCTGGCAGAAGACCGAGCTATTTTTAGTACCATTCAAAGTTCTGCAATGTTCGTGCCACGTTTGCACCACAGGGCACCTGGCAGGTTTAACAAAGGACTTGTGTCCTGCAGAAGTAGCTGAGGCCAAGGGGTACATGGCACTGGATGTCTGTCAGCTGGTATCTTGAAATTTTTTAATTTTAGTGGTTGTAGAGGCTTATCAAACTAAGATGATTTTTAACACTGTATTGTATCATTAGCATTCCTAATTATAAGACTACTTGGAAGCATTAAGGAAAGTTCTTGTGAACCTAAATTTAAAGAATTATATATACTCAAATGAAATATTATTGTTTTCCAAACAAATACATTTTTTTCCTTTTGTCTATTTAGGCCACACCTTGAGTACTGTGTCCAGTTCTGGGCCCCTCAATTTAAGAAGGACATTGAGGTGCCTGAACATGTCTAGAGAAGGGCAACGAGGCTGTCGAGAGGCCTTGAGCACAGCTCTATGAAGAGAGGCTGAGGGAGCTGGGATTGGTTAGCCTGGAGAAGAGGAGGCTCAGGG
>VWZE01002129.1:14137-34136 GCA_013396675.1 Eubucco bourcierii | reverse complement strand
CTGTTGGCTCAGAGCAGGTCACCCTGCTGGGGTCAGAGTAGGTCCCTCTGCTGGCTCAGAGCAGGTCAGACTGTTGGCTCAGAGCAGGTCACCCTGCTGGGGTCAGAGTAGGTCACTGCTGGCTCAGAGCAGGTCAGGCTGCTGGGGTCAGAGGAAAGGAAGTGAGCAGCTTGGGATTGGTTGGCAAATAAGGACAGAAGTAAATAAAGCAATCAGGGATGAAGCCAGATGAGAAAAGAATGAAGGACATTGGACTGTTGGAGTGGGTCCAGAGGAAGTCATGAAGATGCTCAGAGGGTTGCAGCAGCTCTGCTGTGAGGACAGGCTGAGAGAGTTGGGGCTCTGCAGCCTGGAGAGGAGAAGGCTGCCAGGAAACCTTGGAGTAGCCTTCCAGGATCTGAAGGGGGCTCCAGGAAGGCTGGGGAGGGACTATTGACAAGGACTTGCAATACCAGGACAAGGGGAATGGGTTTGAAGTGTCAGAGGGGAGATTGAAAGTGGATGTTAGGAGGAAGTTGTCTGCAGTGCAGGTGGTGAGACAATGTCACAGGTTTCCCAGGGAGCTGTTCAAGGCCAGGTTGGATGAGGCCTTGAGTGCCCTGTGCTAGTGAGAGATGTCCCTGCCTATGGTAGGGGGTTGGAACTGGCTGAGCTTTGAGGTCCCTTCCAACCTTCCCATTCTGTGATTCTAAAAAACCAGCACCAAGCATGGCCTGAGAGCCCAGGGCAGTGCTGCAGCTGAGTGCTGCAGACAGCACTCAGAAGAGAGAGGCTTGACCAGCAATGAGGTCTAGACAAAGAGAATAGCAACAGGGATCTATGACCTGGCATTGGGTCCAGAGAAAGCCACAAAGAAGGTTCTGGCTGGAGGACCTCTGCTATGGGGATGAGTTAGGGCTACTCAGCCTGGAGAACAGAAGGCTCCAGCAAGACCTTAGAGCATCAATTTCAATATCTGAAGGGGACCTACAGGAGAGCTGGGGAGGGGCTGTGATGACAGGATGAAGTGCAATGGTTTGAAATTGGAACAGCAGAGATTTAGGTTGCAAATCAGGAGAGAGTTCTGCACTATGAGGGTTGAGAAATCCTGGAACAGGTTGCCCAGAGAGGTGGTTGAGGCCCCATCCATGCAGACATTCAAGGCCAAACTTGATGTGGCCCTGGGCAGCCTGATCTAGCTGGAGAGGTCTCTGCTGCCTGAAGGGGAGTGGGGTGGACAAGATGATCTCTGAGGGTCCCTTCCAGCTTGCAGCATTCTGTGAATCTGTGACCCCTGATGAGCTGCAGCACTTTGGACGCCACACTGAGCAGAACAGGACCCACAACTCTGCACCTGGACTGGGAGGCAGGGAATGAACTGGTGGGAAAGATCCAGTCAGTGAAGATTCCCCAGCAGCAGCATCTGGCCAGGATACTGCAGCACTTCTCTGCTCTCCTGACAGGCCTGGGATAGGGCACAGAAAGACACACTTCAAATCCAGAGGTGGAGAGTAGAAATTAGAGCCTGTAAGTGCACAGAGAGAGACTTTTCCTTCCCTCTGAGTGACCTTTCCTCAAAGAGACTTTGCCCATCTCTGAATATTGCAGCCCACTCAAGAGTTGTGCTGGTTTGAGGCTAATTGGAATATTTGAATGAGAAAAATTAGATGCTAGGCTGTGAAAAACAAACACTGGTGAGGTCTGCTTCACTCATGGGCTTGCTGAGATGTAGAGAAACAAGGACACAAACACAGACAACACAGAGAGTCTCTCTGTCTGTTGGAGCTGATGTGTCCTCTGGGCTTCTGCTGTTAACCCAACTCATCACTCTGCTTCTAACCTCCCTTGCTGATCTTCCAAACTCACCTTGCATGTAAGGCAGACCCTGGGGTAAGGTAGAGAGGTGAGGAGAAGGTGGAAGGGTGGTTGAGAGCCCCTCCTGGGGTCTCTGATTGCTGGGAGGGGAGTTGTGTTTCTGTATTCCCTTTAACTTGGATATTTCTGTATAGATACAGTAATCTGTTGTAAATATCTGCTTGTGTATTGTGCTAAGCTGTGAATACAAAGCTTCAGTCCTTAACTTCCAGCTGCCTGAGGCTAGTCTGGGTGATTTTCATAGGGTGTGTGTGTAGGGTAACTCCCAAACCATCACAGGAGTGCAGCTGGGAACCATGAGGAGCACATGCAGGATGCACTGCTCCAAACATGTAAAATCCTTGCTAAGGGAGACTCTACCACAACCAGCTCAGGAAAAAGAGATGTTCTTGAACCTCTGCCTTCTCCAGAGGGGGACTTGCACACTCCTGTACCACTGCAGCCCAGCAGGAACACCATGGGGGATTGCACACTCCTGTACCACTGCAGCCCAGCAGGAACACCATGGGGACTTGCACACTCCTGTACCACTACAGCCCAGCAGGAACACCATGGGGGATTGCACACTCCTGTACCACTACAGCCCAGCAGGAACACCATGGGGGATTGCACACTCCTGTACCACTACAGCCCAGCAGGAACACCATGGGGGATTGCACACTCCTGTACCACTACAGCCCAGCAGGAACACCATGGGGGATTGCACACTCCTGTACCACTACAGCCCAGCAGGAACACCATGGGGGATTGCACACTCCTGTACCACTACAGCCCAGCAGGAACACCATGGGGGATTGCACACTCCTGTACCACTACAGCCCAGCAGGAACACCATGGGGGATTGCACACTCCTGTACCACTACAGCCCAGCAGGAACACCATGGGGGATTGCACACTCCTGTACCACTGCAGCCCAGCAGGAACACCATGGGGACTTGCACACTCCTGTACCACTGCAGCCCAGCAGGAACACCATGGGGACTTGCACACTCCTGTACCACTGCAGCCCAGCAGGAACACCATGGGGGATTGCACACTCCTGTACCACTACAGCCCAGCAGGAACACCATGGGGGATTGCACACTCCTGTACCACTACAGCCCAGCAGGAACACCATGGGGGATTGCACACTCCTGTACCACTACAGCCCAGCAGTCTACAGTCAGGAGCTGGTAGAGATGAAAGGGTTGACCCAGCAGGGCCCTGCCTGTGTTTTTTTTTTTCAGGCACATTACTCTTCCAGCAGCATAGACTTGGATACCAAACCTGAACCAAGTGCAGGCTCATACAGGATCATAGGATGTCAGGGGTTGGAAGAGACCTCCCTAGACCACAGAGTCCAACTCCCTCCTGCCAGAGCAGGTCCATACTCCATGACCTTGACTGGGGGAGGGTGTATATCTGGGGGGCACACACAAAGGTAAGGTGTCCCACACATGTTGGCATCATAGAATTGTTTCAGTTGGAAGATGTTTCCATGATCTTCCAGTCCAACACCAACCCAACCCCACCACGGTCATCAAACCATGGCCCCAAGTGCCATGGCCACACCTTTCTTGAACACCTGCAGGGATGGGGACTCCACCACCTCCCTGGGCAGCCTGTGCCAAGCCCTGACCTCTCTTGCAGCAAAGAAATTGTTCCTCAGCTCCAACCTAACCCTTCCCTGGCACAATTTCAGGCCATTTCCTCTTATTCTATCCTGATACTAGGAAGAAGATCCCAGCCCCTACCTCATTCCAGCTTCCCTTCAGGGAGCTGTAGAGAGCAGTGAGCTCTCCCCTCAGCCTCCTCTTCTCCACACTAAACACCCTCAGCTCCCTCAACTGCTCCTCCCCAGCCCTCTTCTTCAGACCCTTCCCCACCTTTCTCACCTTTAGCTAAGCCACAGCACAGCAGCACCACGCAGAGCTCTGTGTGAGCAGAGAACACTGGAATGAATTCCAAAACAGATCTGCAAAATGCATTGGACACAGACACAAATGTAATTAGCCAGGATGGTGCTGGAGAGAGTTTGCAGAGCCCTGCAGGTCAGCCCCTCTGCTGCACAGGCTGGCACATGCCAGCGCCGCCGCTCTGTGCCCACTGGCACGTGAATGGGCACATCTCTTCCTCAGCACCTCCTCCCAGAGCATCTCAGACAGGCAAGGATGAAATAGTAGGAAGAATTTCATCCCAACAAGGGTTCTCAGGTGCTGGAACAGGTTGCCCAGGGAGGTGGTGGAGTTCTCTCTCAGGGGGGGGGATTTAAAAGCTGCGTGGATGTGGTTGAGTGGCAGTGGCTTAGCAGCAGTGCTGGGGTTGGCAGCTCTGGGGGAGTGGTTGAGCTGGATGAGCCCAACCAAGAGGGACATAGAACTGCTGGAGAGAGTCCAGGACAGAGCCACAAAGAAGATGAAGAGAATAGAACAGCTCTGGTAGGAGGAGAGCCTGAGGGAGCTGGGGCTGGGAGCTTGGAGCAGAGGAACTGAGAGGTGACCTCAGCAATGGTTCTAAAGATGTGCAGCTGAGTGGCAGAGGCTGGAGCCAGGCTCTGCTGGGTGATGCCCAATGCCAGCACAAGGGGCAATGGTGGAAGCTGAGGCAGAGGAAGTTTCATTTAAATATGAGGAGGAATTTTTATCCTGTGAGGGTGAGAGAGCCCTGGCACAGGCTGCCCAGGGAGGTTGTAGAGTCTCCCTCTCTGGAGATATTCCAAACCCACCTGGATGTGTTTCTGTGGGATCTGCTCTGGGTGCTCCTGCTCTGGCAGGGGGTTGGACTGCATGAGCTTTTGAGGTCCCTTCCAGCCCCTCACATTCTGCGATCTCAAAGGTCTCTTCCAACCTCAACAGTTCTCCACTTCTATGATTCTGTATCTTGCTTCTGTGCTGGAAGATGCAAGACAGATCTGAGGCAGCCCCTGAGCTGTGGGAGCAGCAGCTGGAAGCCAGGAAGGCACCCAGTGGCATCTCAGATGGCACCAGAGATCCATGTTCAGTTCTTCAAAATGAGGGTGGTGAGATACTGGAACAGGTTGTCCCAGAGAAGTGGTGGAGGTCTCATGCCTGGAGACATTCAAGGTCAGGCTTGATGGGGCCCTGAGCAACCTGACCTCGTTGGAGAGGTCCCTACTGACTGCAGGGGGCTTGGACAAGATGACTTTGAAGCTCCCTTCTAACCTGAAGCACTCTCTGATTCAGTTTCTCTCAAGAGCTTTAGGCTGGGCTCTATCATTGCTCATTTCCCATTGGGACTCATGGGAGCAGAGGCAAAAGAATTATCTTATCAAGGTCAGCAGCAAGCTCAGCACCAGAGCAAAGCAATCTCTGCACTTGACTTCAGTGTCTGTGGCCATTGGCAAACAAACAGCTCCCAATTGTCAGGACAGTGAATCAAAGTGGTGCAGATTGTACTCCCAGCAGGCTTCCAAATCCTGTTTCACAGCCCAGTAGAGCACTCACCCTCCAAGCTTCTGCCCAGCTTCCAGAGGGGATCACTACCATCCCCCCAAAGCAGTCACTGCCATGGGCAAAGCTAAAGCTGCTTGGGACAGACTCTGAACTTTGGACAATTCAAAGTGCAGATCAGACTGCTCAGCAAAAGGACTTGTGGAGGACAGATGTGAACACTGAAATGAAAAGGGGAGAGATTCTGCCAGAGCAAGGCAGCAGAGAGAGAACATGAGGCCTCTCTCACAGACAAGCCTCCCTAAGCTGATCCACCTGCCCTGATGCTCAGCAGAAGGGCAGGACCAAGACTGAAGACAGCAGCAGGCAGCCTGGCTTCTTCCAGCCCTTGGATGCCTTTCCAGCAAGAGGGACTCATCCCTGTGGCTTTCAGAACGGGAGAAAGCAGCCTCATGCAGACAGAATAAACCAGGGAGGATGAGGAGGACTTATTCCAGCCTTCTGCTGCATCCCTGCCCAGCTCCCAGAGCCAGAGAAATCCTTCTGGCCCAGCACTGCCAAAACACACAGTGCCCTCAGGAAAGGGAGCATCTGGCCTCATCCTTGCTGCCCCTGCAGTTGCTGTCAGTACCTGAATAGAGGACACTGGGCTCTGGCATCCTCTGAATCCTCTGACAGAGCCAGAACAAATCCCTGGAGCATCCCTGGAGGGCAGAGCTGTTGCTGTGCCAAGAGTAGGATAAAAATGAGAACCCTTCTGGCCAGGGATGATCCCTCAGAACTTGTGTGACAGTTTGGGAGTTCCCCAACCCCCCACACTTTGGTGTCATCAATGAACTGGATGTGTTCTGGAGCTTTACCTTTCTCCAGCACATTGTGGATCACTGAGTGACAGATGGTTGAGCTGTGACCACCCATGAGGCAAACAGTTGAACTGGTACTGGATTCCTCTCCAGGTGAATGCAAACTGAGGCCTGCACTCCTTGGCTATGGGAATAGAGAAGAAAGCATTAGCAATGTCTATGGTAGCAGACCATTGGGCCTCCTTCCATTCCAGCTCATACTGGAGTTGCAGCATGTACAGTACAGCTGCACTCATGGGTGGTCACAGCTCAACCATCTGTCACTCAGTGATCCACAATGTGCTGGAGAAAGGTAAAGCTCCAGAACACAACCAGTTCATCAATGACATCAAAGTGTGGGGGGGTTGGGAACTCCCAAACCATCGCACAAGTTCTGAGGGATCATCCCTGGCCAGAAGGGTTCTCATTTTTATCCTACTCTTGCCACAGCGACAGCTCTGCCCTCCAGGGATGCTCCAGGGATTTGTTCTGGCTCTGTCAGAGGATTCAGAGGATGCCAGAGCCCAGTGTCCTCTATTGAGTCACTGACAGCAACTGCAGGGGCAGCAAGGATGAGGCCAGATGCTCTCTTTCCTGAGGGCACTGTGTGTTTTGGCAGTGCTGGGCCAGAAGGATTTCTCTGGCTCTGGGAGCTGGGTAGGGATGCAGCAGAAGGTTGGAATAAGTCCTCCTCATCCTCCCTGGTTTATTCTGTCTGTTATCCAGTACAGCTGCACTCATGGGTGGTCACAGCTGCAACCATCCAGTGCTTTGTGGTCACTCAGTGATCCACAATGCACTGGAGAAAGGTAAAGCTCCAGAACACATCCAGTTCATCGACAACATCAAAGTGTGGGGAGGGCAGGGAACTCCCAAACTCTCACTTACTTTTTATTTGGCTCCCAATGTGGGGCTAATTAAATTTGATTTATTGCTGGTTCAGTCTGGAAGTTCTGGGATTTATGATGAAGCTCTATTTGCAGCTCAGCACAAAGTACAGCAGAGATATATACACTATGTACAGAATAGTTACAGACATAGACAAGTTAAAGGGAATACAGCAACACAACTCCCCTCCCAGAAATCAGAGACCCCAGGAGGGGTTCCCAACCACCCTTCCACCTTCTCCCCACCCCTCTACCTTACCCCAAGGTTTGCCTTATGCTCAAGGTAAATTAGGAAGATGGGCCAGGGGGGTTAGAAGAAAAGTGGTTAGTGAGGATTAATGGGCAGAGGAGTTAGAGCCAGAAGCTGCTAGATCGTTCCAGCAAGAGCCAGACAGAGAGTGAGACTTATCTAATATTTTGGTTATTGTTCCCAAACAATTTTCAGCAAGCCTATGAGTGCAGCAGACATCCCCATGTTTTCCTTTCACAGCCTAGAGTGGAATTTTCTCTATTAAAATATTCTAATTAGCCTCAAACCAGCACAACTTCCTGCACCCATCTGGCTTGGGCCAGGGCTTTCATGAAGTGTATTGTGTGGGCAGGTGATGGGAAGTTGACCTCCTCTTAGCATTGCAGCTCCACCGAAGAAGCAGGGGAGATGTTTGCCTTCCCCTCAGAGTTCAAGAGCACCAGTTTGCTGCTTTCCTGAGGACACTTAAAAGCTGCTCTTTGCCTCCTGTCTCCCAGAGAAGCTGTCTCAAGTGCCAGCTTTGTTTCATCTGCTGTCTCTCTCTTTTTTCCTTTTGCAGTTTTCATGTTGGACTGACTTGTGTGCAGAACGCTGCGAAGGTCATCAGGGAGGGAGTGCTCTGGATCATCAGGGGACAAAGGGAAACACCAATATTCTGGATTTAGGCTATAAAGAGCTCTCCAAGTGCAGGAAGCATATCCCATGGCTTGGAGTTTGATGCCTCTGAAGAACCCCTACGAGCACTGGGCTGTTCCTGCAGCAGAAGTGGGGAGAGGCTTCTGCATGAGCATGGACTGAGGTGGGAGGGGGAGGGGGGGGGCTGAGATGAGCATGGCTGCCACGGAGAAATGAAATGGGAGAGGAGATGAGGGCGAGGGGAGGGATGCACAGACTTGGCACGGGCTGGTTTGATTTCTCTCACCCTTGTGCACTGCAAGCAGCGGAGCAATGGTGCTCTGGTGCCAGACGGTGATTAGCAGCGTCCAGGGCAGAACTATCAGCACGATAGCCAGGATGTCTCGTCTCTTCGGCATCTCCAAGACTGACTGGACCCACAGCTCCTCATTACCTGACAGTGAAAACCCCAGAGACAGAACAGCAGAGCACACGGAGAAGAGAAATAAATGGGAGAGAATTAGCAAGGACAGAGAGAGAGAGAGAGAGAGAGAGAGCGCGAGAGAGGCGGAGAGCAGCGGAGGACACGACTCGTGGGTCTTACCAGTGCTTACAACCCACCCATTGCAGAAGCAGGTTTGGAGGGGCCTCGGCTGCTGAGACCAGAAGCAGGAGGGCACTTTGACAGGATGCTGCTGGAGCTGCCAGCAGGAACCTCAGGGACTCACTTGGATGGAAACCTGCAAGACAGAGCAAAGGTGAGTAGGCACAGGAGAGAACTAGGGAGGTGCTGCATAAGGTTCACAAACGCTCCTCAAGGAGGGCAGATCAAACTGGGGCAGTGAGTGACAGAAACTTGTCCAGCCAGCTAGGGAGAGATGCCCTCTGGATGCCCAGGACCTTTGCACCCACTTGCCAAGTGTGTCCCTTGCTTCAGTCGTGCAGAACTGGCTCAGTGCTGCAGTGACTGAAGCAGCCCCAGCAGGAAAGGACTCCTCTCCCACCAGCCAGCAGAGCCACACAGCAGCAAGGAACCTCGAGGAGGAAGCAGAGACCATAACGACCACATGACTTGCCTGGTACACCAGCAAGTGCTCTGACCCACCAGGTCTGCTCCCTCTGCCAGGCAGAGCACTCAGAATCACAGAGTCATGGAACTGTTGAGGTTGGAAGAGACCTTTGGGAGCACCGAGCCTGGCTGCTCAGCCAGGGCTCACCACCCCACCACTGCTGCTAAGCCACTGCCACTGAACCACCAGCACCACATCACAGAATCACAGAATTGTCAGGGCTGGAAGGGACCACAAGGATCAGTCAGTTCCAACCCCCCTGCCATGCCCAGGGACACCTCACACTAGATCAGGCTGTTCACAGCCTCATCCAGCCTGGCCTTAAACACCTCCAGGGATGAGGCTTCCACCCCCTCCCTGGGCAACCCCTGCCAGGCTCTCACCACCCTCATGCTGAACAACTTCTTCCTAACATTCAGTCTGAATCTGCCCATTTTTAGCTTTGTTCCATTCCCCCCACTCCTATCACTCCCTGACAGCCTAAAAAATTCCCTCCCCAGCTTTCCTGTAACCCCCTTCAGATACTGGAAGGCCACAATAAAGTCTCCTCAGAGCCTTCTCCTCTCCAGACTGCACAACCCCAACTCTCTCAGCCTGTCTCCATATCAGAGCAGCTTCAGCCCTCTGAGCATCCTCATGGCCCTTCTCTGGATGAGTTCCAGCATGTCCTGATCATACTTGTAACAGAGGTTCCAGAACTGGGCATCCGTGGAGCTTTTAGGTCACTCCAGAGACTGTGACTCCACCACCTCCCTGGGCAGCCTGTTCCAGTACCTTAGAACCCTTGCTGGGAAGAAATTCTTCCCAATATCCAACCTGAACCTCCCCTTGCACAACTTGAGGCTGTTTCCTCTTGTCCTGTCAGTTCATGTGAGAAGAGACCAACCCCCAACTGGCTCCAACCTCCTTTGAGGGAGTTGCAAAGGGGGTTGAAGTCTTCCCTCAGCCTCCTCTTCTGAAGTCTGAACAGCCCCAACTGCCTCAGTTGCTCCTCACCAGACCTGTGCTCAAGGGGTGGGTGTGGGGGGATGGTTGTGTTTGCACTCCCTGCAACACAGCTGCAGTGATGCTGCTTCCCCTTGCCCATCAGTGAAACCCTCACCCCCTCAGCTCACACCATCCTGCTGCCACCTCTGCTGCCACCTCTGCTGCCACCAGCTTCAAGCTCAGGCTCCCAACCTCCCGTTCAGGTTCATTTCCCCCATCTCAAGAGGTGCTGCGCCTGGAGTGTATTAAGCTGCCACAATGGCTTAGCTTTGATTCCACACAAGCACATACAAGATTTAAGCAGGCTGTATTTTATCTGAGTATCTTGGCAAGCAAAGTACATCACTTAGCAGGGCCAGGCAGGCTGGACAGTTTGCAAACACGGGTAGCAGTTTAGTGCCACTGCTCCCAGGTGGGGGATGTGTTACCCGCTGCTACAAGGGCTGCAATGCAGACAAGGGAGAGCCCAGGGAATACTGCAGCAGAAGGCAGGGAAAAGCATTGACCTCCCCCACTGCACAGCCCCTGGCTGGACAGGCAGTGCCACTGCAGTGCTCTGGAACTGTCAGACCAGCTTCTTACATCAGAGAGGAGCTTCTCAAGCCTGGGTTGTAGATACAAAGCTGCCCTGCAAATGTTTCTGGTTTGTTTTATTTGTTGTTTGGTTTCCCCCCCCGCCCAAGACCCTTGGAGTTTGTTTTTTTCCTTGCTTACATAGAACCAGGGAATCATAAAATCATAGAATGACAGAATCAGGGAATCATAAAACCAGGGAATTATCAGAGAATCACAGAAGAATAAAATCAGGGAATCATAAAATCGTAGAATCACAGAATCAGGGGATCATAAAATCAGGGAATCACAGAGTCAGGGAATCAAAATCAGGGAATAATAAAATCAGAGAGTCACAGAAGCAGGGAATAATAAAATCAGGGAATCATTCATAAAATCAGAGAATCAGAGAATCAGGGAATCATAAAATCAGGGAATCATAAAAGGAGAGAATTACAGAATCAGGGAATAATAAAATCAGAGAATCACAGAATCAGGGGATCATAAAATCAGGGAATCATAAAAGGAGAGAATTACAGAATCAGGGAATAATAAAATCAGAGAGTCAGAGAATGAGTGAATCATAAAATCAGGGAATCACAGGATCAGGGAATCAAAACCAGGGAATCATAAAATCAGAGAATCACAGAATCAGGGAATCATAAAATCAGGGAATCACAGAAGCAGGGAATCAAAATTAGGGAATTATAAAATCAGAGAGTCACAGAATCAAAGAATCATAAAATCAGGGAATAATAAAATCAGAGAGTCACAGAATCAGGGAATAATAAAATCAGGGAATAATAACCTGAGGCTGCAGTGTGAGTGCAGCCCAGACAGCAACTGTGTGCTGGGCTGCAGCAAGAGCAGTGTGGGCAGCAGGGCAAGGGAGGGGATTGTGCCCCTTGGCTCTGCTCTCCTCAGACCCCAGCTGCAGTCCTGGGTGCAGTTCTGGAGCCCTCAGCACAGGAAGGCCATGGAAGTGTTGGAGTCAGTGCAGAGGAGGCCACCAAGATGCTGAGAGGGCTGCAGCAGCTCTGCTATGAGGACAGGTTGCAAGTGAGATCCCCAGGGAAGGGGAAAGGACTTTTGTCAAGGGCTGGGGGGTGACAGGATGAGGGACAATGGTTTTGAGCTGGAAGGAGAAGATTGAAGCTGGATATCAGGAAGAAATTCTTTCCAGTGAGGATGGGGAGAGACTGGCACAGGTTACCCAGGGAGGTTGTGGATGCTCCCTGCTTGGAGGTGCTCACAGCCAGGTTGGATGAAGCCTTGATCAACCTGGGCTGGTGGGAGGTGTCCCTATGGCAGAGGAGTTGGAATTGGATGACCCTTAAGGTCCCTTCCATCCCAACTCATTCTATGAATCTCTGAATCTGACACCTCCCACACAAAAACCTGTGCCAGGGACCATGGTACCAGCAGCTGTGGAGCTGAGCCCCACTCTCCCCATGTGCACCCACCCTTCTCCAGCACCAGGCAACAAGGCAAAGCCTCCCTCAGAAGACCCTCATGAGGAGATCACAGAATCACAGACTTACAGCATGTCAGGGGCTGGAAGCGACCTCCAAAGCTCATCCAGTCCAACTCCCTGCCAGAGCAGGGCACACAGGAACACATCCAGGTGGGTTTGGAATATCTCCAGAGAGGGAGACTCCACAACCCCCTGGCAGCCTGTGCCAGGGCTCTCTCACCCTCACAGGGGAAAAAATCCTCCTCATGTTTAAATGAAACTTCCTCTGCCTCAGCTTCCACCATTGCCCCTTGTGCTGGCATTGGGCATCACCCAGCAGAGCCTGGCTCCAGCCTCCTGCCACTCACCTGCACATCTTTAGAACCATTGCTGAGGTCACCTCTCAGCTCCTCTGCTCCAAACTCCCAGCCCCAGCTCCCTCAGGCTCTCCTCCTACCAGAGCTGTTTTATTCTCTTCATCCTCTTTGTGGTTCTGTCCTGGACTCTCTCCAGCAGTTCTATGTCCCTCTTGACACAGTACTCCAGATGTGACCTCACCAGGACAGAACAAAGGAGCAGGAGAACCTCTCTGACCTGCTCCCCACAGCCCTTCTAATACAGATTAGGAAATGCAGAGACTCAGCAGTATGGAAGGAGGCTGTGGTGCATCAGGGCCAGCTGCAGCTAGTGAGGCTGATAAGAGGAAGGTAGTCTTCAGAGGAAACAACAAACCTCTAAAGTGACCACTGAAGACATCTGGTTGTAGAGAAAGCAGAGCTTCCTCCAGCCAAGTGTGGGGAACCATCAGGTAAGAGGTTTTCACAGCCCAGGGATGTGCTCTGTGCAGCTGCTGACCTTCAAGAAACCCTCTCCAGCAAGGGGGACTTGTCCCTGTGGCTTTCAGAATGGGAGAAAGCAGCCTCATGCAGACAGAATAAACCAGGGAGGATGAGGAGGACTTATTCCAGCCTTCTGCTGCATCCCTGCCCAGCTCCCAGAGCCAGAGAAATCCTTCAGGCCCAGCACTGCCAAAACACACAGTGCCCTCAGGAAAGAGAGCATCTGGCCTCATCCTTGCTGCCCCTGCAGTTGCTGTCAGTGACTCAATAGAGGACACTGGGCTCTGGCATCCTCTGAATCCTCTGACAGAGCCAGAACAAATCCCTGGAGCATCCCTGGAGGGCAGAGCTGTAAGGTGCAGCTCTGAAGAGACTGAACACCTTGCCTGGTACAGCGCAAAGGGACTGTGCCGCTGGAGGGGGGGTTAAAGGAAATGAGAGGCTAAAAGAGCCACTTGGAGTCCATTCACAGCGTCTGGCAAGCTGCCACCGTGGGCTGGCACTCATCAAATGCCCCATTTGTCAAGGGCAGCTTCCTCCAAATCCACTGCTCTTACCTTAAAGAAGCCTTGTCCCTGCCTCCTGCCAATCCAGGCTCCAACTGCCGGCATCCTCCCACAGCACAGCCTGGCCCTGGGCTTCCTCTGATGGAGAATGGGCACCTTGGGGCTGGGTGCTGCCCTTCTCCCCATCCCCTCAGCACTGGGGAAACTGAGCAGGCTCCAATGATTTGTGCATTGGTCTCTTCAGCATTGATTGCTTTTAATTTGCTCCAGAGCATTTAGCTGCTCCCTGGTCAATCGTCTGTCACTGCAGTGCTCCAGCTGCCCAGGGCCAGTCCAGCCCACTGGTGCCCCAGCAGAGAGAGCTCTCGGCTTGGCTTTGCTGTTCTGGCAGCAGAGAGCAACCAGGGAGTGGATGGAGCTGTCCCCGAGGGAAGGTTTCCTCCCCCGTGTCCTGCTGGGGCTGGCAGAGCGCTGAGCTGCTTGGGCACTGCGGGCTGCAGATGTGGATGCGATCCCCTGCGTGCAGTGGCTGTAATTGATGTTCCCTCCCCTTCCACCCTGCTCCTCTAGCCCAAAGGGACACGACCCCAGTATGGATCCATGGCACAGATGGTGATGGGTGGCTGGGGCAGAGCGTGGAGCCACAGAGCACAGCCTGAGTGTCAGTGGCTGACCCAGAGTCGTGCACCCCGAGCTGCCTGGCAGCACCCAGGGTGTGCCATCTACCCTGCTCTGCAGCAAAGACCTCGGCTGGCTGCTGATTCCTGCAGCCATCTGGTTTTATTGATGACCCTGAGAAGCCTGACTGAAGGACAGCTGAAGAATTCACCAGGGGCTTGCTGTGAGCACTCTGAAATGCAGCTCTAGCTGAAGCCTTCCAAGCCTGCTCCCTCTCACTGCAACCAAGGGCCTCAGTGCAGGCTGTACACAGTTCTGGAGCCCCCAGCACAGGAAGGACATGGAAGTGTTGGAGCCAGTGCAGAGGAGGCCACCAAGGTGCTGAGAGGGCTGCAGCAGCTCTGCTGTGAGGACAGGCTGAGAGAGTTGGGGCTCTGCAGCCTGGAGAGGAGAAGGCTTCCAGGAGAGCTTGGAGTGGCCTTGCAGGATCTGAAGGGGGCTGCAGGAAGGCTGGGGAGGGACTATTGACAAGGTCTGGGAATGTCAGGACAAGGGGAATGGGTTTGGAGTGTCAGAGGGGAGATTGAAAGTGGATGTCAGGAGGAAGTTGTTTGCAGTGAGGGTGGTGAGACACTGGCACAGGTTGCCCAGGGAGGTTGTGGAGCACAGAATCACCCAATGTGATCTTTGATCACATTGGGTGATTCTGTGCTCCACAACCTCCCTGGAGATGTTCAAGGCCAGGTTGGATGAGGCCTTGAGTGACCTGTACTAGTGGGAGGTATCCCTCCCTATGGCAGGGGATTGGAACTGGCTGATCTTTGAGGTCCCTTCCAACCTTACTATTCTAATTCTATGATTCTATGAGGCTGGATCCCAGTGTGACAGAGCCACTCTCCCACCTTCCCATCACACATTAAGAGCTGCAAAAGGTGAAATCCATTTTCTCCTGCCAACAACAGCAGCTGGGAAGCACATGGGTGCCTGTGATTTTACACTGCTGGTGAGAGAAGTCACAGCTTCACAGCCCAAGATGCAGGGGCTTGCCCTGCCTCTGAAACATCTCTTGCTGCCAAAGCTGGAAGATGGGTTTGATTCTGTTCATGGCACAAGGTGGGGGGGTAGCTGAAAATGAGCCTGGGGAAAGTAATACCTGGGATAGGCCAAGGAGCAATGGATGGAAGCTGCAGCACAGGAGGTTCCAGCTCAACACAGGGGAAACTTCTTGCCTGGAAGGGTCCCAGAGCCCTGGCACAGGCTGCCCAGAGAGGCTGTGGAGTCTCCTTCTGTGGAGCCTTTGCAGGCCTGTCTGGATGTGTTCTGTGTGCCCTGAGCTGGATTGTCTGGTCTGCTCTGGCAGGGGGTTTGGACTGGATGAGCTCTTTGGATGCCTTTCAACCCCTGACATCCTGTGAGCCTGTGATGCCTTTCTTCAATGCATTCACTCCCCTCCTGCCCTGCCATAACACCACTCTCCCTTTCCCACTGAAAACCACCCAGGGAGGTTCTGGAGTCATCATCCCTGGGGGTATTTAAAAGAATCATGGAATAGTTGGGCTTGGAAGAAACCTCAAAGCTCAGCCAGTTCCAACCCCCCTGCCATAGGCAGGGACACCTCCCACTAGCACAGGGCACTCAAGGTCTCATCCAACCTGGCCTTGAACACCTCCAGGGAGGGAGCAGCCACAACCTCCCTGGGCAACTTGTACCAGTGCCTCAAGAATCTCTTCCCAGTCTCCAGTCTAAGTTGCTCAGGGCCTCATCTAATCTGGCCTTGAACACCTCCAGGGAGGGAGCATCCACAGTCTGCACAGACCTCCTGGTCCAGTGTCTCACCACCCTCACTGCAAAGGATTTCTTTCTAAACTCCAGCCTAATTCTGCCCTCCTCAAGCATTCCCTACCAAATCCAGCCCTTGACATGTGGCTGTGGTGCTGAGGGATGTGGTTGAGTGGCAGAGGCTTAGCAGCAGTGGTGAGGTTGTGAGCTCTGGGTGTGTGGCTGGACTGGATGGGCTCAAAGGTCTCTTCCAACCTCAACAGTCCTAAGGTTTTATGATTCTACTAAACAAACCCCTGGCTTTGTTCAGAGTGTCAGTTTTAGGCTTCTGCTGCCTCCTCCTTCCCAGGGAAAGGAAGGAGGAGAAACTGATTTAAACATGAAGTAATTAAATAGATTCATATAGTCACAGAATGGTTTGGGTTGGAAGGGACCTTCAAAATCAGCCAGTCCCAACTCCCCCTGCCAAAGACAGGGACACCTCCTGGTGGAACAGGTTGCTCAGGGCCTCATCCAACCTGGTCTTTGAACACCTCCAGAGAGGAAACATCCACAGCCTCCTTAGGGAACCTGTGCCAGCACCTCAAGAATCTCTTCTCAATCTCCAGTCTGAGCTGCTAAGGGCCTCATCCAACCTGGCCTTGAACACCTCCAGGGAGGGAGCAGCCACAGCCTCCCTGGGCAACCTGTGCCAGTGCCTCAAGATTCTCTTCCCACTCTCCAATCTAAGCTGCTTAGGGCCTCATCCTACCTGGTTTTGAGCACCTCCAAGGAGGGAGCATCCACAACCTCCTTAGGGAACCTGTGCCAGTGCCTCAAGAATCTCTTCTCACTCTCCAATCTAAGCTGCTCAGGGCCTCATCCTACCTGGTTTTGAACACCTCCAGGGAGGGAGCATCCACAACCTCCTTAGGGGACCTGTGTCAGTGCCTCAAGAATCTCTTCTCACTCTCCAATCTAAGCTGCTCAGGGCCTCATCTTTCCTGGTTTTGAACACCTCCAGGCAGGGAAAATCCACAGCCTCCCTGGGCAGACTGTGCCAGTACCTCAAGAATCTCTTCTCACTCTCCAGTCCAACATCCAGATCAAACTCCCTTTCCCACCACACACAGCAAACCTCCTTTTTGTTCAGCCCCAAACCACCACGCTCAGATTTAAGCAGTTTGGGGGTTCAAATGTTTTGTTTTGCAGAGTACTCTGCTCTTGTCAGACCCCTCCTGGAGTCCTGGGTGCAGTTCTGGAGCCCTCATCACAGGAAGGATATGGAAATGTTTGAGCCAGTCCAGAGGAGACCACCAAGATGCTGAGAGGGCTGCAGCAGCTCTGCTGTGAGGACAGGCTGAGAGAGTTGGGGCTGTGCAGCCTGGAGAGGAGAAGGCTTCCAGGAGACCTTAGAGTAGCCTTGCAGGATCTGAAGGGGGCTCCAGGAAGGCTGGGGAGGGACTATTGACAAGGTCTGGGAATGTCAGGACAAGGGCAATGGGTTTGAAGTGTCAGAGGGGAGATTGAAAGTGGATGTTAGGAGGAAGTTGTTTGCAGTGAGGGTGGTGAGACACTGGCACAGGTTGCCCAGGGAGGTTGTGGAGCACAGAAACACAGAATGTGATCAAAGATCACATTCTGTGCTTCTGTGCTCCACAACCTCCCTGGAGGTGTTCAAGGCCAGGTTGGATGAGGCCTTGAGTGCCCTGTGCTAGTGTGAGGTGTCTCTGCCTATGGCAGGGGGTTGGAACTAGATGATCCTTGAGGTCCCTTCCAGCCTTCCCATTCTATGATTCTATGGTTTTTATTTTTTTTTTCTCTTTAGGAAGAATCTTTTTTTGCCATGCTGGCAGCAGGAGGGTAGTGCCAGGTGGTGGCAGAGGCTCAGCATCCTCCTGCAGAGGGCAATGGTGACAAGGCAAGATGCTGTTGGAAGGACACTGAGCTCATCACACAGCTCCCATAAATCCTGCAGCCATGTGTCAGGAATGTGCTGGGTTATTAAATGCTGAAGGTTCTTCCTTTGGTGGCTTTTTGGTTGGTTTGTTGTTTGTTTGGTTGGTTTTTAATCAAGTTAATTGACCTCAGCACTGACACTCACAGCAAGCACTGATCTGATCTGGTTTGCAGTCACTTTTCAGCACCTTCTTCCTCTGATCACAGCCAACCTCATGCTCCTTGCTTTTCTCACATGCAACAGAAGTGATTATAAAACAGAATTCATTGAGTGGTTTGGGAAGGACCTCAAAACTCAGCCAGTTCCAACCCCCTGCCACGAGCAGAGACACCTTCCTCTAGTCCAGGTTGCTCAAGGCCTCATCCAAGCTGGCCTGGAACACCTCCAGGGAGGTCTTTGATCTTTGATCAAATGTGATCTTTGATCAAATTCTCCTCAGCCTCCCTCTCTGTGCTCCACGACCTGCCTGGGCAGCCTGTGCCAGTGTCTCCTCAGCCTCCCTCTCTGTGCTCCACGACCTGCCTGGGCAGCCTGTGCCAGTGTCTCCTCAGCCTCCCTCTCTGTGCTCCACGACCTGCCTGGGCAGCCTGTGCCAGTGTCTCCTCAGCCTCCCTCTCTGTGCTCCACGACCTGCCTGGGCAGCCTGTGCCAGTGTCTCCTCAGCCTCCCTCTCTGTGCTCCACGACCTGCCTGGGCAGCCTGTGCCAGTGTCTCCTCAGCCTCCCTCTCTGTGCTCCACGACCTGCCTGGGCAGCCTGTGCCAGTGTCTCCTCAGCCTCCCTCTCTGTGCTCCACGACCTGCCTGGGCAGCCTGTGCCAGTGTCTCCTCAGCCTCCCTCTCTGTGCTCCACGACCTCCCTGGGCAGCCTGTGTCAGTCTTTCCCCACCCTCTCTCTCAACAATTTCTTCCTCATCTCCAGTCTCAGCTTCTTCTCTCCCAGCTCAAAGCCACTGTCTCTCATCCTGTCACTCCCAGCCTTGTCCCTCCCCAGCTACTGTAAAGCTGCTCTAAGGTCTCCCTGGAGCCTTCTCTTCTCTATGCTCCACAGCCCCAGTTCTCTCAGCCTGTCCCCTTAGAATTGCTTCAGCCCTCTCTGATCATCTTTGTAGCCCTGAACTAGACCTGCTCCAGCAGTGCCCTTCTTGTTCTGAGGGCACCAGAACCAGAATGTCTTCCCAATCTCCAGTCTAAGTTGCTCAGGACCTCATCCAGCCTGGCCTTGAACACCTCCAGGGAGGGAGCAACCACAACCTCCCTGGGCAACCTGTGCCAGTGTCTCACCACCCTCACTCTCTAGAATTTCTGTCTCATCTCCAGTTTCAATCTCTCCTCTCCCAGCTCAAAACCATTGTCCCTCCTCCTGGCACTCCCAGCCCTTGTCCAAAGCCCTTCCCCAGCTCTCCTGCAGCCCCTTCAGCTGCTGCAAGGCTGCTCTAAGCCTTCTCTTCTCCAGGCTGAACATCTCCAACTCTCTGAGTCTGTCCCCATAGGGGACATACTCCATGACCAAACAGTGGAGACTCCCTCCCCAGCTCTCCTCTAGCTCCCCTCACTGTAAAGAATCTCTTCCCAACCTCCAGCCTATATATCCCCTCAGCTTCCTCTCCTCAAGAATTGCTGGAGTGGAGTTTTGTGTATACACAGAGCTCAGTGGAGTAAAAACATTGTCTAGACGTAAGGGAAACACATGCAGAAACCCCAAACAAACACAGCAGCCACTTACTGGTGTTACAAAGCAGCCAGGAAATAACAAACAAACACAGCCAAATCCTCCAGCAAAGGCTTCACAAAGAACATAAACACTCTCACTTCAGGATACTGAGTAGATCCTCACTAAGAGCTTCCCCACCCCCAGGCAAAGCATCCTCTCAGTCACAGAATCATAGAACGGTTTGTGCTGGAAGGACCTCCAAAGGTCATCCAGTTCAGCCTCCCTGCAGTCACCAGGGACATCCTCTGCTGCAGTAGGTTGCTCAGAGCCTTGTGGAGCCTCACCTGGAGTATCTCCAGGGATGGAGCCTCAATGACCTCCCTGGGCAACCTGTTCCAGCCTTCCACTCCCCTCATGGTGCAGCACTTGTTCCTCATGTCCAGTCTAAATCCCTTCTAATTCCAAACCATTGCTCCTTGTTCTGTCACTCCCAGCCCTTATCCAAAGTCCCTCCCCAGCTCTCCTGGAGCCCTTCAGGCATTGGCAGACTGCTCTAAGGTCTCCCTGGAGCCCTTCAGGCACTGGCAGACTGCTCTAAGGTCTTCCTGGAGTCCTTCAGGCACTGGCAGGCTGCTCTAAGGTCTCCCTGGAGTCCTTCAGGTACTGGCAGACTGCTCTAAGGTCTCCCTGGAGCCCTTCAGGTACTGGCAGACTGCTCTAAGGTCTCCCTGGAGCCCTTCAGGCACTGGCAGGCTGCTCTAAGGTCT